>JAJIYU010000224.1:0-60324 GCA_030144865.1 Tinospora cordifolia | reverse complement strand
TTAATGTAGGGCAAATAGGCCCAAGTGAACTCATGTATTTTCAGCTTTAAATTTATTTTTTGCTGTAATGGAATATTGTACTTGGAATTGTTAAATGAACATATGAAGGATCTTCTTTACTATGATGTTATTTTTGTACATAGACTAATGTACACAGGAATTCTAATGCATTTGGGTCTAAGAAGAAGAAAATGTAGCACGGGCCCGTCTCCCAGGTATCTCGAGATTTTTGATCAAATAGAATTGAACCGTTAGATGACGTGGAAAATGGGACTTGGGAGGTTGGGGTGTTACAACATTCCTGACGGTTTGACTTCTATTTTGGAAAGACGTCCTTGAGGGTTGATGCCTACGCAGGAAAGGTCCAGAACTTAAGATGGTGGTGTCACATAGAAATTTTATGAAGTCAACTTGGAATTCCTACTTAAGGATATCAGGTCAAGTGAAGTAATGTGACCATAGGTCTAGGTAGAGGCTAGGTGTTGTCTCGGGAGCACAGTGGATCATAAATAAATTAAAAAGACTTTAGGGCATAGGTTAAAGACTGATAACGTATTTGAACGCACACTTGTTTGGTCAGGACCAGAGTTTAGGAGGAGCCTGTATCTCTGGTCTCTATGTAGGATGGGGTGCATAGGGATTTGCGGGTATGGAAGAATCTTGGATTCAGAGAATGATGGACCATGTTTGGTGAGTGATCGATTTCTGTGACTGAACTTGTACGCACTATATTATACTGGAATGGGGCGATATAGTATGGTGAGACTTGTGTCAGCCTTAGAATAAGTTTGCAGATGCACATGTTGCATTGTGCCTGATCAACACAATGGGAAGTGCCAACTGTGGATATTGAGACACTTGCGCCATTGTTTGGGTATAATGTAATTCAGGGCGAAAGTCAGTGTGGAAGGGCGAGTGTGGGATGGGGCACACAGACCTAGAAGCACAGATGGAAGCTTTGGAATTACATTATACTAACGTGTATTGTTTGCTTGGTTATTGGATGATTGTTAGTTATATATGTAGTTTGATTATTTAAGTATTATAACCCAAACTCCTGTATCCAGAAACAGATGAAATATTGCCGACTTAGAAGTATAAGCCCTTAGACAACTGAGACAAATCGAGAATTTAGAGACTATGCACCTAAAGTCACCTTAGCACGAGAAATGCGAGATGGCATAGGTGTATAGGAAGTAGTGGTCAAGAAAATGGGTTATGATACCAGAAGAGAACAGAAGATAGCTATATGTAGATGTATACATATAAAATAAATGTTGTTCTTCAATTTAACAGGAATAGATCATGAATTGCCGAGTTAAATTCTTGACTAGTAGTTCATATAAGGAGGTGAGAGATGAACCTGTACTGAGTGGTGAGAGCATGCTGAAGGTGGCAATGACCTGAGAGACTTTAGTAATTCCGGGAATGGATAATAGAGATTTCTTAGAATGTGAAATTGGAAATTATTCCAGGACTTGTGGAACAAGTAGTGTAGACGCTACGGTCATTGGCATTACCACAGTTGTCGACGTCTACTCTAACTCCAGTACAGTCACTAGCACAATTAGAGCCTCAGATGCAGCTACAATCCCGAACTCATCAGATAGATAAGCATACAAATACGATGCCAGAAACTAGATCAGTCATTTATAACAAGGAACGGTGAGAATGTTAACTGCATTCCAAAAATTGAAACTTAGGTACATTTTCTTGCATGACTGACCCCTTTTCAGTAGAAAGGTGGCCCATCGAAATGAATAAGCATTTGAAGGCTATGGGAGTGACTGGACCTGGAAGGATGACGTTAGTGGCATACTAGTGGTGGGACCGGCATATTATTGGTGTAAGACGAGTGAGAATGACTTAAAATAGGAACAATTAGAAAAGTCAAGCATAAGAGGGCACCGTCAGAGCATATTGCTGGAGATCGAAGAGTAATAACATCGGTAATAGAGCAACAATCTCGATAGAATAGGCCAAGACAAATGAGCGGTGAGGAAAATGATGTAGACTAAGGAATTTAGACTGTGTTAGTTGCCTATCGATAAATTAGAACAAGGAAATAAAGGGTGCGATCATACCAACACTAATGCACCATATCCCATCAGAACCCCGCTGTTAAGTGCACTTGGGAGAAGGTAGAAATAGGCCAGACCAGAGGAGCGATATTAGAAAAAAATAGCTGAGATCTCCGAGAGAGTAGATTAGAGATCACTCTCAGTATTGGGGGCAAATGGTGAAAACCATGTAGCTAACAGTAACACCACAGGTGTGATTATGTAAATGCAACCAATAAGGTAGAACACTAGCCATTATATATTTTCCCATTGGTGATGACATACGTAGTCTTGTTCGAGATCTTATCAAATGTGGAGAGTAGAAGGAAATTTTTCGTAAATTAACCAGTTGATATATTCGAAGGAAATCCTCAAACTAAGAGAACTTATTCCTCTACTCGAGTTGAGCAGATGTTTGAACAGATACAAACCAAACTTCCGAGAATATCTCAGTTCAACATTGTCCGATACTAGGGAGGAAGACATCTGCTATATATGGTTTGTGGATGAAGGAAAGTCTAGTTGATGTTGGTATTGTGATTCAATGTATTGCTCCAATAAGGGCTAATAATCAATACTTAACAAATGTTCTCCTGGAGATTAATGCTGAACTTGGTGGCTTAAATTCTTTGTTGTTAGTCGAATAATCTCCTTCTAATACCTGGATCTCCAAGGCTCTAACAATCATTCTTGGAAAGAATATTTCATACGGTATTCTTTGGTCAGCATTGACCAACCCTCTATTACTGTGGTAGTTAATTCTAGATAATGACCACTGATTTCGGTGTAAGGCATTGATAAGAATACAATCGCTTAAGGCTGAAATAATGAGAGCAGTATAATTAGATAAGTGCCTATTTGAGCCATATGGACCAGAACCTGATTTCAAAAAGCTACAGAGGTTCACTATGAAAACTGCGAGATTGCATGATGAATGAAAATGAAAATGTTGGAATAGCTCAAGTCCATCCCAGGTGAGAGCATACATTAGGTTATGGGTAAGCTTCGACAATTCTAGTAGGGAGGTGTCGTGGATGTTATGGATGATATCGGAGTTGGATAACACAGTGCTTGTATTCAACCATGTCAACGGTGGTGGACTGATCATCCTTTTTATGCATCAATTCGAGAAAAAAGATTACGTTCACAAACCTTCATACTGAAAAAATAGGTCGTACATTATTAAAATTTCAATATCGCTAGTGACAATTGAAGAGGTGATGTCCAAAGTTAGGAAATAGTGGCCATGATAGTTAGCTTAATTTTGTGAAGAACTTTTAACCGTTCGTTGGAGGATATTTTCAGAGAAGGAATGAAATCACACCGGTAGCGTTGCAAGACGATGAATCTAATGTGGGTGAATGAACATCCTAGATATACTCATGACTCTAAAAATACGATTTGGTAGAAAATGGAGAGATTCTCTAAGAGAATTAGAGTAGCGCAAAGGAGGTGTGAGGAATCTTGAGAAACATGGATTGAAAGACAACACAGTTGACCTGATTCAAATTTCGAGGATGAAATTTTATTTAAGGGGGGTGGATTGTAATACCCCGAAATTTTGTGAGCACGCTACGTCGCGATTAAACATAAAATAAGATTATTAATTGTAGTAAAGAAATATTATAATTATTAAAACACATGTATATATTATAGTTGGAAAAAAATACACTTGAAAATATTCCGATGATTTGCAAACACATCAACTAATGTCGGTGTCAATGATGGAGGAAAAAAAAGAGTGAGAAATATTTATAAGTATAATAGAAGCGTAAAAAATGAAGATAAAATTTTCATTATATATATATATATATATATATATATATATGTATGTAGATTTCTCGGCCAAACCAGAAATATTAATATAATTTGGGGATTTCTCGGCCAAACCAGAAAGTGTTGGTTTGGCGGTGTTCCGATTGATAAAGAGGGAACAAGGACGAATGAAGAAAAGAATGAATGAAGAAGAAGAACAGAGGAAATAGGAAATCGGGTGGTAGGATTTGATGAAGAAGAGTTATTGGTTGCTTGGACCGTGAAGAGAGGGAAGAACGTGAATTGTTGCTGATGAAACTGAGGAAGTTGCTGCCGTCTGGTGTAGCTATCGCCGGACGGAAAAGAAGAAAAAAGATGAAGAAGAAGCCGTAGGCTGGCCCTCCTGGTGTGTTCGTGTAACGAGCAAAGGAAGGGTATGAGTGGAGCATGGAAGCAGGGGAAGGAGTAAAAGTAGAGCAGCTTAATGTTGCTGCTGCTACGGATGAGCAAACAGAAGAGGGGAAATCACGATCTGGTTGCATGATCTGTCGGGGAAGAAAAAAAATTGAATTTGCCGTTGCTGAAAAGAAGGAAATGGTGCGAACAGGGGGTGCTCTGATTTTCCTTGGGTTGAACTTCCTGGGTTGTGAGTTAATTTTGGATTTTTCTGGGTTGAGTAAAGAAAGAACAAAATCTGAAACGAAAGTGGAAAATCTGGAATGTGAGGGTTCTTCTCTTGTTTGTGCTGCTGGTGAAGACGAAGAGCAGCAACTACTAGGAAACAGAGAAGATGAAGCTGGTGCTCTAGTTGGGGACCGACAACAAGACGGACAACGAAGGAGAAGTTGAAGGCTATGGCTGCTGCTCCGAGAGGTTATCGCAAGAACAGAGCGAGGAAATGAAAACAGGGGGTGCTGTATACTGGATTTGTGAGCACAAAGCCGTGAGGAACAATCTATGAAGGCTGATTTTGTGTGTGTTATGGTTTCTTGGGTTGTTAACTGAAATTGAAGAAGATGAAGAACGATGAACAACAAAATAAGAAGATGACTTTGACTCATTATTGGGGTTACGACGTTGGCTATGAAACCGTGAAGGAATTTTGGTGGTGTGCAGTTGCTGTTGGACAGAGAATGAAGTTATAATAGTGGACGTGCGGTGTGGGTCCGTCGTTGGACGTTGATCGCGCGAAGAAGAAGACACAAGACGACGTAAGGTATATGTTAAATTTTAAATTTTAAATAGTATGAATTTTATTTTTTTTTTGATGATTTTAGATGCGAAAATAAAATAAAAATTAGAAATTTAAAAACTTTATTGAATAGTTTAATAAAAAATATTATTTTGATGCTTGTACATCGCAATAGAAGCTTCGAATATAAATATTAAAGTAAAAAAAATTTTAAAGTTTTAAATATGAGGACCTTAATTATTTTAGACGTTAGATATAAATAATAAATATTAGAATTCTTTTTATTCAAATAGAAACTAATTAAACCATTTAAGATAAAATAATTTTATTTTAAATTTAAAATTTTAAAAATTCATAAATTTGATTTATTAGTTAAATATGGATAATTTAAATTAATTTAATTTAAAAAGATGTAACTTAAGGATTTCTTTTTTTTATGTGAAAAATTAATAAGTTAGAACTTAGTTCAAATTTTAGATATAAAAATATTACTTTTAAGTGAAATAAAATTTATAGAACATAAATGACTTATTTTAGAGTCCAAATCTAAGTTATTGTTTTTATTAGTCATAATCTAAATAAATTTATTTAGAAGTAAGTAAATCATATGAGCTTGAAATTTAATTACGAGAAATTTAGTTATAAATTAAAGGTTTAAATTAGAAGGATTATTATTTTTCTACAATATAAGCATAAAAGTATTTTTAGCATAATTTTAATAAATACTGAAAATATAGAAATAAATAAGAATGATTTTATTTCAACATTAGAAACCTTATTTTGACCAAAATAGACATAGTTGAAATTATATTTAAACTTCATAATTATTTTAGAAATTATTTAAGCTTAAGAGTATTTCTATCAAATGTTAAATTTCAGACTTATATATTTTAGCGTAACGTGGATCTCGAAGGAAAGCAAGAAGCCCTGAAGATCGACGAAATCAGGTGAGCGTGACTTCCTTGCTCCTATGTATTATACGGATTTAAGATTCAAAGCATTTGATTGAATAGTTCTAAGTTATTAGAATTTTACTAGAAAATTGATTGAAATTGTTTGACTTCTTTGAATGATGTGTGATGTGTGATGAACTATTTAATCCATGCATAATTAGTTATGACATGATCTTGCATTTAGATTTACTCAATTATGGCATGCATGACATGACAAATATGTATCTAGATTCCATTGTTTATTTATGCACCTTATCATGTGAACTTGCAAGTATAGTTTAGATTATATGTTCGAGTGTAATTGTATGATGATTGATGTGATTGAGATCGTTTGTAAAACGAAAAATATAAGACGATGATTTATTAAGAATCCACGTACCGGTGCAATCGACGAGCCACAAGGTGAATCGTAGGTATTCCCACCCTGAGCTGTCTGCGACAGCTCGAAGTCTTTGGGAGACAGTACGAGTCTAGATAAGTACCCTCGCTTAGACTGCGATACTGAGATATGATTGATTTTAGGTGGTACCACTTGAGGCCTCTACGATTATGATTGGATTGGATCACAGGGAATACCAAGAGGCGCCTCAACCTTCTTTCGGTCTTGACTTCGACCAAAATTCAATGAATGTTTGAAACACTGAATGTTTGAAAGTGTTTGTAATGTTTTGGATTGAGTCTGTATAATGCATCTGATGTGTAGGATCAATCCACTGAGCTTTCGAGCTTACTCCCACTTTATTTTTCAGGTACACCTGGACGTAGAGTATGTTGTCTTGCGTCAGAAGATTCGCACTTTAATTGGACGCTTCATGGGGAGGTTGTCCAGGATAGGTGACTTGAAAGTCATATTTTATGGATTTTACTGGAGTGTTTTAACATATTTACATTGGTTTAACTTTGGTCGTTTTATCTTCAATGGCTTTTCTTGTTTAATGAATTCGGGTTGGATAAATAGTTTAAAGTCTTTCTGTTGCCTTAATTATAACTGGTACTGTTAAATTCGGTGAATATATTGAGAACTTACTTTGATTTTTCTATTTTGTTTAAGAACTTTATTCAGACATGAACTAGAGAATGAATTTTTAGAGATTGAACTTTGAAGCAAAAGATTTTGACAGGATGAAACTTTTAAATAGCATCTCGATTTTCAATGAGCGACGATCCACAGGTGAGGTAACACGTGAATGGAGGTCCGATTGAAAATTGGGGTGTTACACAGCAACCGAACCCAACCCAGAAATTCCAATGATCACCTTTAGCCACTTAATTCCCGTCATGCTCTATTCTACAATTCCAACCTAGAATTTTCAGTTTTGAAATTTCCTTCTTCTTTAAATCACGACCAACATCACACACACACCAGCTGCTCTATTTTTCACGAACCACACACCAGATTTGCAGCTCGTCACCATCTTCTTCTTCACGTTCTTCATCGGTAGCGATAACAACAGACACACATAAGATGAAAACCCACAGCAGCATGTCTTCTTTCTTCACATCCCTCTGAAGCAAACGCCCAAACGAAACACACAACACACAGCAATCAGCCCTTGTTTTTCATCACCGAAAACCAGAATTTGAATGAAAAAAATTCCAATTGCCTGCTTCTTCATTCTTGTTGAATGACCAATCTGAATGCAAGACCAAAATCGAATTATTTTCTTTGTTTAATTTTCACCACCAGTCCAATTCCAAATCATTACAACTTCATCATATAACCGAACCCCGTCCATCTTCATCTTCATTCTTCACAAACCAGCTGCAGTAGCATCAACACAGTAGCCGTGCTCTGCTTCCACTTCCCTTCTCTGTTCGACCCACCAAACAATCCTAGTGACCAATCTTCTTTGTTTCATTTTCTTCTTCGTTCAAACTCAGCAATCTCTTCTTCTTCTTTTCCATCCGGCAATAGCTATAACAGACAGTGACAGCTTTTCTGGTTCCTATCTTCTTCGTCTTCATCTTACCACCATCCCACGGCAGCAGCAGCGGCAACAGTGGTAGTAGCAGCAGCTTCTGCCTTCTTCTCCTTCCTTTACTCGTGCAACGACACAACAACTCCTTCATTTCAATACACCCTTATCCGGATCACAAGCATCAACTTCCATCCTTTATTCGGCTTCTTCATTTTCCCTTTTTATCCGCCCAACTTGATTCTTCAATGTTCCAGATTTGCTTCACCGCCAAAACCAAATTTTTGAATTTCATTTTTTTTCTCATGTAAATCGATATATATATATATATATATATATATATATATATATATATCCTTATTATAATTTTACAAGTATATATATATAACCTATTTGATATATGTATATATATTTAGTAATCATATTAATGTATATATATACATTGTTATAAGTCTATATATTAATACTGTCATTCCTTATTCATTAAATTTTTTTTTCCTATTATGTGTATAAATATTTTTCAATCATCAATTTATTCTAACTTTCAAATCACTACTTCCACTAATCAATAATATGTTCCAATGCTACACTTCATCACATATTTTAATTAATTAATAAATTTTATATTATATTATGCCTACTCGTGAAATGGCATGATTACAAAGTTCCGGGATGTTACAATTTGACTTTTGAAAAATGGATAAAGTGAGTAGAATCTATCCACTAGGTGGATAGAAGTCTAGAAAAGATTTAGGTGATGTCAGCGTGCTCAAGTTGTTAATCGCGGTAGGATGAAAGTACTGTAGTGGCCCTATAGGTTGAACTCTACTTCGGTAGTGGCCTTACAAGTTGAGCTCTATTCAAGAAAGGTCCAAAACTCGGAAACGATGGCATCACATAGAGGTGAGATAGAGTTTGAACTTGGTGATTCAATAGACAAATCAGCTAGCCAAGTATTGAAACCATAGGTCTAGTTAGAGACTGGGTATTGCCAAGGAGGCACAGTGGATAATAAGAGTAAATACAAACTTTTAGAACATAAGCTAGAGACTGATAATGTGAAACGAACACTTGATTTGTTAGGACACGAGATCAGGATGATTTTGTATCCTTGATCTTTATGTGGTATGAAACGCATAAGGATTTGGGGGTATGGAGGAATCTTGGACTCGGAGAGTGATGGACCATATATAGTGAATGATCGATTCTTGGGCAGAACTTGTACGCATTGTATTCTACTGGTATGAGATGGTCGCGTATGGTGGGTCTTGCGTCAGCCTTAAGGAGCGATACATTTGCAACATTGTAATGGGCAATGAGTGGATTCTTTGGAAGAATTGCACGCATTATATTCTACTGGTATGGGATGGTCACGTATGGTGGGTCTTGTGTCATCTTTAGAAACCTGAATTTGGCGAAATTATATTACCCGTAATGGAATTGTTTGGTTCTATTATGCCAGCATGCATTGTTTGATTGGTTGTTGTGTGCTTGTATGTTATATATTTAGTATGATTATTTTGAGTATTGATACACAAATTCTTGTGCCCAGAAACAAACGTACTTTTGTTGACTTAGAAGCATAAACCCCTAGGCCACTAAAACAAATCAAAAACTTAGAGACTTGAATTTAGAGTTACAGTAGCACGATGAACTAAAGGATATTGATAGATACTAAAATTTTTCACTTCGAAAAAAAAAAATCTTTGACTTGTAGATAGTGCCGAGAAGTCGAGATAGACCCAAGAGAGGTGCGGCCAGAGGTAGGGATGGAGCCAAGACGGGGCATAGCGATGAGGGCACTCCCGTGACACCGGCACCAGTAGTGGTTACACTGACGCCAGAGGCCATCACCGAGATGATGCAGAAGGCAATGGAGCGGGCTATGAGGACCCAGCAGCCATCAGCATCACCACAACCATCGGTACCTGTACAGCCATAGTTATCGACAGAGCCACTGGCACAGGCTTAGCCTCAAGTCCATTGAGGGTCCACTTTCATGGAGGCAGTACCACAGAATAGACCCGTTGGGTTTGATAGGGAATAGAAGAACCTATTGGTGGAGTTCCAGAAGCTACGTCCCAGTACGTTTGAGGGGACTGGTGATTATATGGTAGCCGACAGGTGGTTCATAGAAAGGAATAAGCATTTGGACGCTATGGGAACATATGGACCCAGGAAAGTAGCACTGGCAGTGCATCAGTTGGTATGGCCAGCCTACCATTGGTGGGAGATGATTGTGAATGAGCCCACCATTGATCAGACAGTCATGACTTGGGAGGAATTCAAGATAAGATTTTACAGTAAGTTTTTCTCCACTGCAAGAAAGAGACAACTGTCATCAGAGTTTGTCAACCTAAAGCAAAAGACTATGACGGTCATAGAGTACGAGCAAAAATTTACAAAGTTGGCCAGATTTGCTCCTGCTTTGGTCATGGGTGAGTAGTCCAAGACAGATCATTTTATTGAGGGTTTGAAAATGGAGATAAGAAAGATCTTCGCACCGCTTAAGTTGACGACCTTTATGGATACTATGGAGAGGGCGCAGATCTTGGAGAGAGACTTGTAGTTTGAGCGGGCATTGAAGGTTAAGAAGTGGACTAGGTCAGAGAAGGTTAGGGGACCTTCACAGAAGAGGCAGAGCAGACAGGAAGGGCACATAGCACCTCAGCCTAAGCGACAACCACATGCACAACAAGCCCGACTCGAACGTGCTAGAGATTATCAAAAAGACCAGGCTAAAAAGTAAGGGTTGTGTTTTACATGCAATCAGCAAACGACACGTTGCAAAGTATTATCCTACTAGAGCACAGGCCCTAGCACCCCAGCAGCAGCAAACCTGTGGATAGGGTAATCGCCCTTAGCAGAAGCAGCAGACACAACCACAGCCACCACAGAGAAACGAAGCCAGACTGTATGTTGTAAACGCTCAGATCGACCCCACACTTGCAGTAGAAGGTACGATTTTTGTTGTTTGATATGGTTGTACAGGTTTTGTTTGATTCGAGTGCAACAAGGTCATTTATTTGTGAAAACCTAGTAAATAGGTTGTAATTAGTGACAAGCCCATTGGCTGCAACATTGGATGTAGCCATGCCCACAGGGGCTACTGTGAGTTGAAAGAAATACTATGGGTGTGAGCTCAGGTTTAGGGATTAAGAGGATAAAATCAATGATAGTTATTACAAGTCACAATATCCAAATGCTGAAGAAAATGGGGGAGTGTCGAGATTTTGACTTCACAAAGTAACAGGTTGTTGATCATCTGCGATGAATGGA
The DNA here is from genome assembly GCA_030144865.1 of Tinospora cordifolia. Classification (NCBI taxonomy): domain Eukaryota; kingdom Viridiplantae; phylum Streptophyta; class Magnoliopsida; order Ranunculales; family Menispermaceae; genus Tinospora; species Tinospora cordifolia. Next base: position 49,169 of record JAJIYU010000224.1, on the reverse strand, counting down.
AATTGTGATATATCATGATTAAAATTATAGGGTATTGAATCAAATGCTTGACTCTTAAATGGTGTTGAGAAGAAAAAGGGCTCAAGATGAGAATAGAGACAAGCAAGAATAGAGGAGTGATGGTACCCCTTTGCCAAAGACATCAGTAGAGGCAGTGGTGACTTTAGAGATTATCACGAAGATCTCACAGAGAGTGATGTTAGAGGTCAATTTGAGGATTATGGAGCATGTGGCGAGAAACCTGTAGCCAACGGTGACACCACCACCGCCAGTACTGATACAACCATAGACAGATCTCACTCCTGTAGTAAAAGGTATGTTCTTGTGGTTTGGTGTGTTATGTATTTAGTATTTGAATTCAAGTATCATGATGTTAATTGTTTTGGGTGAATGTCGTGAATAGAGTTATACTAGTGACCGGTTTCGTGATTGGATCAGTAAGTTTAAACAAATTAGTATGGGACACAAGTGAGTTGAGTGGGTTTAGCCAGGTGAACTCATGTCTAAAGATAGAATGGTTTTAAAACACACTAGCATGTTCTATTATAGGGATTATAAGGAGCGGGTTGATTTGTTAGCAAGTGAAGGTCGAGCATAAGAAGCCGTTAGGACTGTTGAAACCATTTTTGATTCCAGAACAGAAGTGGGATAGCATTGCAATAGACTTCGTCACTAGATTGTATAGAAGTCAAAGTGGGGAAGACACCGTATGGGTCATCGTAGATCGGTTGACGAAGGTAGCATATTTCCTACCTATTCGATCTATGGACTTAGTGAGTAAACTGAGGAAGTGGTATATTCTAGAAATTGTGGAATATACCATTTGGGTCTTAACTTTATTTAAATTTCGAGGACGAAATTTTATTTAAGGGGAGTAGGTTGTAATACCTCAAAAAATTTAAAAAAACGTACACGTCATTTTTGGAGATATTAAATTATAAAATAATCAAATAAATAAATAAGATGTAATAAAACTAAATAAATAAATACTGTTAGAAATAAATTATGGACAGTTAGTGTAACACCCCAATTTTCAACCGGACCTCCGTTTACTTGTTATCTCATTTGTGGATAGTCACCCGATGAAAATCGAGATGCTACCTAAAAGTTTCGTTCTGTCTAATTCTTTTTCTTCAAAATCAAGTTTATATCAATTTGTTCTCAAGTCAATCTCTGGATAATTTCTCATACAAAATAGAAGAGTCAAAATAATTTTCTCGAACATTCCCTGGATTCCGTAATACAAGTCATCAATAATGCAGTGGAAAATACTTTAAAACTATTCATTCAGTCCAAAATCATTAAACAAGGAAAGCCATTGAAAAGTAAAACAACTAAAGTTAAACCAATGTAAATACCTCCAAGTCACCTATCCCGGCAACCTCCCCGTGAGGTGTCCAATCAGAGTGCGAGTCTTCTGACGTAAGTCAACATACTCTACAACCAGGTGTACCTAAAAAATAAAGTGGGAGTGAGCTCAAAAGCTTAGTGGATCGATCCTACACATCACATGCATTATACAGACCCAATCCAAAACATTACAAACATTTTCAAACATTAGGCGTTCAAACATTCATTTATTCTCGTCAGCGTCTAAGACCGGAAACGGGTTGAGATGCCTCTCGGTATTCCTTGTGATCCAATCATATCTCAGAGGTTTCCAATAACCATCTAAAAATCAATCATGTCATCACTATCACAGCCTAAGAGAGAATACTTATCATGAATCGTACCATCTCCCAAAAACTTCGAGCTGTCACAGCCAGCTCTGGTTGGGAATACCTACGATCTGCCTTGTGGCTCGACGATCTCAAGCAATGACATATAGGAGATGACACCTCAATCCGCTTCAGGCTCGTCAATCATACCGGTACGTGAATTCTTAATAAACCATCGTCTTATTTTAGTTTTACAAACAATTTTAATCATGCCAACCATCATACATATCATAGAAAGGAAATCAAATAATGTAGGCTATTCGCAAGAGTAAATAATAAACTCTACATGTATGATTTTCTATTAACTCATACTATAGATGAACATAACACAATTTAAATAAATCATCACACCATCATCCAAGTACGCCAAACAAGTTCAATCAATTTCATAACAATATCTAATAACCTAGAATTATTCACACAATGCTTTGAATCTTAAATCTATATAATACAAATGAGCAAGGAAGTCACACCTACCTGATTCTATCGTTCCTCAGGGCAACCTTGCCTTCCTTTGGGTAATCCAACACTATGGCATTGTCAAATCTAAAATTTAGCAATGAATAAAATCTTCTAAGTTTTTATTTTATATTCAATCTAGTCGACGACATTCTCAAACTTAAGTAGTTTCCAAATTAATTTTAAGGTTTAAATATCAACTTTCGCAAATTTTGGGTTATTCCTGCATTTTTAGAATTTCATATAATTAAGATAGAATAATTTGAAGTTTTTCAAATCTCTTAATCCACCATTCCTTTCCATGTTTATGTCGTAGGAAAATAGTAATTCTTTTAACCCAAACTTTTAATTTAAAACTAAAATTATCGTAGTTACATTTCACGCTTCTACAATTCGTTTACTTCTAATTAGATTTATCATAATTTAATATTCAAGATTTAAATAATTTATTTATATCATAATTAATTTAATTACGAATAAAATAAGACTTCTAAATGTTACACGTTTCGTTTCAGGGCCTAAAATTTTATTCTTTTCTCATAAAAGATTTTAAACTTTTAAAGGTTCATTCTTCATGTCTTGAACTAATTTAAGTTATTAATTTGTGAACTTCTCCTAATTTTAAAAGGTTAATTAACTTAATTTTTTTATTACTTCACTTAATCCTCATGTTCCATAATTTATAAATAATCTCATATAAAATTTTATTCAATTTAAATTGTTGGATAAATTCTCTAAACTAGTTTTCACAATTAACTCGTTAAATTTCTATTTACCTCTAATTCCTAAATTTCAAATCATTTTGTTTTCCTATCTAAATCATTTAAAATAATTTTATATTGTCCAAAATAAAAATTCAAAATTAAATATTTTACCTTTCAAAACGTTCATCATTGCGCAAACGATGTTAGCGATGAGACCTCTTTGTCGCACGTGACTCTTCGCGTAGATCGTACAGTTGCCATTTCCTCCTTCGTTCATCACGAGCCAAACTCAATCATTGAACAAATGAGCTTTAAAATTTGAATTTCACACCACAATTTCTAAGTATAACCCAACATGAAAATCCTTCACAACTTAACTCTTCAACGGCCACTGTGTGCAACCGTCTTCTTCATCACAATAACACACTAACAGCTAAAAACAGACACACATACTCCCCTGTTCATGAATCTCAATTTGTATTATGTTCTTTTTCTCCTTCATCAAGCCACAGTCAAGCACGCACCTGGATTTGCAGCAACCACCAACCTCAAACCACACTTTCCATCTCAGTCCGTCACAGCTGAACACCCAAGGCCCATGTTCTTCACGGCCAGCAGGAGAGCACCATGGCTCTGCAACAGAGGTTTGGAGCAGCAGCATGCAGGAGTAGCCTTCAACTTGTCCTTCTTCTTTGGTTGTTTTCTTCTCCAATGTCTTCAGTTCGGCGTCCAACACAGCAGAAAAATTTTGCTCCTTCCTTCGTCCATTCTCCTCTGTTTTCCTGGTCCACACCAGCCAACATCATTCGATGTGTCTCCATTCTGCAACACAACTTGGAGCAGCAGCAGCAGCAACACCACTGCTGCCTTCCTTTCTCTCCTTCGTCTGGCAGTGGCAACAACAACCAGTCATAGCTGGTTCTGTTCTTCCTCTTGTCCCCACAATGATTGCAGCACTCTACAGTTCATCCCTCCATTCTTTACTGCAGTTTCTCCTCCTCGTTTCATTCTTCTTCATTACGCTTTGCTTCTTCCTTTGTTTTTGACTCACCACGAACTAGAAAGCCTGGTTTACTCCTCTTCATCTTCGGCTTCTGCAACTCAACGCCCAAGCAGTGACCATTTTCTCACCTCCTCTGTTTGTGACTCCCGGCCAGCAGCGCAACTTCTCCATTATGGCCGGACTACAACAACACTTACACACCCCACACAACATGGTAGTTATCATCTCCCAGCCACCTCTTCTATCTCCATCTTTATGGTCAAATAACCCCATCAACAGCATACACAACACCCTTAACAGCAAGTATGGTCTTCTTTTTTACTCGGACAGAGATGCAGCAGCACGATCTCTGTTTCTTTTCCTCCTGTGTTTGTAATTCACAGCTGCACACTTTTCTTCATCATCAAACCCAGCAACTGTTTGCAGCCTCTTCTCTTCCAGCTTCCTTCCCCCCATCTTCTTCTTGTTTAAGCACGACAACAATTGGTTCCTTCATCTTCATCCCACTGCAGCAACAACCATACAACACAGAGCACGGTTGCTCTGATTCTTCTTCTCCAACTAACAGCAGCAGCAGCTGCTATTCTTCATTCCCTGTTTTGTTTCCGTCCAACCGAACACCACGAAACCAAAATTCTGGTTTTCCATTCTTGTTTCACAACTATTACCCCCACACACCTCAGCTTGCTCAATTGACTCAACTACCTCTTGTTTCAATTTGTAGTTAGCAATTGCAACTCACGGAGTAGTAGGTTGTATATTTTAAATCTTCCCGGATAAGCCAAATCACCGCCCAACTCATCCACATTGTCCAGAGATCTCGACTCTCTTCCTTTCTTCGTTTCTTTTTTTTTTGTTTTTTGTTTTTTTTTTTCATGTCAATGGATATATATAAAACTTATGATAAGTTCATAATTGTATATATATATATATATATATATATATATATATATATATATATATATATATATATATATGTTTTATCTCTTTGCTATGTACGTATATATATACATATATATCTATATATATATACCAATCATCTTAATGCCTAAACCTTATTATAAATTTTATAAATGTTACCATGTTCTTATTTTTTTTCTCATTTCGTTTCCATAAAATTTATATGTGTTAAATTAAATTATTTATTATCATTATTATTTTTCGATCAAATGATCTATTTTATTTTTGCATCACTCGCACCTTCGCGCGAGCGTGAGTGAGATATGAAATAATTTATTTACTCCTAAGCATAGTCTACATCTGTATTTAAATTGTGCATGATTCAAATTCATTTATTATTATTCATTTCATGTTCACTCACGACGTGACACGATCACGAGGTTACGGGGTGCTATAATTAGAAATAAATAATGGTCATTGCAATACGAGTAGAAAATAAAAGTTTAAAATTAATAATGTTTAAGTAAAAACATAAAAATAAAAATACGAGGTTGACGAAAAAAATAAATGAGTTAAAATCATAATTTATTTAAATGTATGCATAGATTATGGTTTGAAAAAAAAATAAAAGTATTACGATGTTTGCAAACACGTCGACAAGGGAACTATGAGATAAATTCACCAAGAAAAATAAAATGCTAAAGCCATGGTTTATAACTATATATATATATATTTGGACGTCGTATGGTTAATAGAATAAATTAAATATTTGTTGATTTTAAAAAATAATAATAATAATGATAAAACAAGTAAAATAGATATATTGGTATGCTTGCATATAAAGAGAAGTTTTCTCAAAAAAAAAAAAAATTGGAAAATTTGCTTTCCAAGCTATTTAAAAAAAAAAACAAATTTTGTTTGATTTCGAATTTGATTTGGGGCGAACAGCAAAAGCAGGATTCGGAAATAAAAACAAGGAACAACCTAGAAACGTAGCAACGCACAATTGCGTTTCTGCATTTCTTTGCGACAAACAGGAGAAGGACGAAAATGAAGAATAGGGAAGGAGAGAAAAAGGATTTGGAATTTTTGTTGATTTGGGGATTTTGTGTTTGAGGAGGTGTAAATCACGAAAGCAAAAGCAAAAAGATTTGGGGCAAATCAGTTGAAAATGCCACTTAGGGCTTGGTGGTTTGTAGATGGCGATCGAAAAAAGAAAACGAAAACTGAGATTCAGAAAATGGTTGCTGCTGCTGCCGTGTTTGGAAGAACGGAGAACACAGGGAGGTGGTTGAGATAAAGACGACTGGGAAAAGAAAAAGGGTTCGGATCTATGGCTGGTTTGGACTGAAATGAAGAAGAAGAGGAACGACCGGTGCAGTCCGTGAGTGAAGTAGAACAAGCTAATGCCTTGTGTGTTCTAGGGCACAAGGAAAGAATCAAAGAATGATGAAGATCTATGGATTTGGGTGTGCGTTCATGCTACTGGCCGTGAGGTGCGGCTGGTTGTGAAGAAGAGGATGAACGAAGAAGATGAATGCGTGATGCCGATTGTGCGTGTTGACACAAAGAAGATGGGGTGCTGCTAGTGCATCAGGAAGCTTGAAGATGGTGATGAAGACGAATGTGAAGCCGAAACGAAGAATAAACAACAGTTGCGTGCTATTGCTGTCGTGGGTTCGTGAAGAAATGAATAAGAAAACCAGCGCGAGCAGCAGATTCACGTTGTGAGATTTAAAGTGTGTTGTGTGATCTAGTGTGCAATTTGTATGTGTTGCTCGAGGAAGAAGAAACACAGGGCACGTCCCGTGTGTGAAGAAAAATCCAGTGGTGTTTTCGCATTTTGGCGACCTGAACGAACTAAATCAGATGATGCCCTAGTTTTGAGTTTTGCACAACTTTCAAACCTTGTCTAACTGATTCTGAAAGGGTTTTGAATTGACTTGAACCCTTTTGATTTCCTTTCTAATTCAAATTAGTGATGAACAAATTGCGAAGGGGTGTTCGAACATTGAAACCTTCAATGTTCAGAACGTGTTTGGAATAGGTATAATGAATTATTTCTTACACTTCAATAAAGTTTGAATGGTTTAGTTTAATCTTATGTACTATAAAACAATGGTTTAAAATTGAAATAGATTTTTGAGTTGGAGATCTAACTTGGAGGGTTTGGAGTTGAAATTAGAGGTTGGGAGAGTTAAAGTTTTATTTACCGGGTTAGTTGAAAATTAGTATTTGGAGGCGCATATTTGGAAGTTCTATGGTTGAGAAAAATATTATTTGGATATGAATGACTTTATATGAAAATAAATATTTTATTTTAAGCATTGACTTAGAGGTTTTCATGTGATAAATTAGTATTTTAGAGTAGTTCAAATTTTAGATATGAAAACTTTATTTTAATTGAAATGGGATTTATTGAATACGGATGAATTATTTTTAGAAATAAAAGTAGTATGACTTGTTATTTTCAGATTTGAAAAACCTTTGTTTTGATCTAAGTCAATTTATTTTGAGGTCTAACAAAAATAAGGATTTCGGGGGTTTAGGAGTATTTCAGCTTGAGAATAATTTTTTTTTATTCACTATAAATATGTAGAAGGGACTTGGAAATTGATTAGTTTGATCTTGATTTCTATTTTTAGATTAACAATTTAGGAGCTAGAAATTTTTACTCTAATATTTTTGAGAGAAATATAATCCTTTCAATCTTAAATCCTTGAGTCAATTATAGTGAAAATAAATTACTCCCTGAAGATGAGTATAAAAGATGGGATTTGGAAGTTTAGAAATATTTTCATGTAATAATTAATATTACTAGTTTAGCTTAGATTTTAGATTTAGAAGTCTTATTTTGTACGTAATAAAGTTACTTTTGGTACAAATAAATGATTTTGATATAAAAAGAAATATGATTGGAGTCTTGACGCAAATATTAAATATTAGAACTGTCCTATTAAAGTAGAAAATATTTATTTGAGACTTAAAGAAAATTTTAAAGGATTTTTAAACATTGAAATTTAATCCATCTAAATTGAAGTAGAAATAGGGATTTTTGGGTGAATAAGAGGAACTTGAAAATTAATTAATTAATTATCTTGATTTTTATTTCAGATCAAGAATATTAGGGCAGCACAGAGGTGCGAGTGATTCTAGAAATTAAGGTGGGTGTGATTACTACACTCTCTATCATTATTTGGATTTTAAAAATAATACATGATGATTGTTTTTATTCTTGTACTTAGTATCTTGCTAGGAATGTGTGAATTGATTGGAATGATTTTCATGATATCATAACGTCTGGTTATGTCATTTCTAGATAGTTAGATTGCTTGAATGTGTATTGAATAATTTATATAATTTCAAATCGTATAGGTTGGTACATGTTATACTGGTGTGGATTGAAAACCTTGTCTGTGAAACTAAAGAATATTAAATTACGACAAAAGAACCACATACTGACGCGGTGACCGGCCTTAGGGTGTCACCGTGGGTGTCCTCAACTAGACTGGCAGCGGGCTGGGTGTCACTTCGGACCTCAGGCCCTCGCCAGGGTCCCGAAAGGTAACCAACCCTTGGGCGGTACCTCCAGATTCCCTCCCGGACCACGAAGGGGACACCGAGGCCATAAACCTTTCGGACTTAACTACAACAAAAAACAATAAAGTGTTTGTAATGCCTTAATGTAATGAAAGTGTTTGTATGTTTGGTATTTTGGTCTAAATAATGTTAGTGATGTGCAGTATGATCCACTAGGCTCTCGAGCTCACTCCCTTTCTTTTTTAGGTGATTTTTGAAACAACACGAGTTGACGAACGTCGTGAAAGACTCAGTTATTTTGAAACCTCGCCGAGGAGGTTGTCAGTGATTGCTGCACATTTTATTTTCGTACTTAACCAAACTGGGCATGTGCCCCTTTTATTTCTTTTTGGTCAAAACATTTTATATGCGGTTAAATGTTTTGAAATTATTTTAGAGACTTTTAAATTGTTTAAATATTGAATTCGATGCTTCTCATTGCATTTGAAATTTTACAGATTTGTTTTATTTACTTAGAAATTTGTTTCAAAAAAAAAATTCATGTCAATTTTAAAATGATTTTATTATTACCAGAAAGAAAGAAATAGATGCTGAGAAATAGATCATAGTAGTGCTCTGGCTCTCGATAGATGATGCAACAGCGGCTTCCCAGTCGAATGGGCACGCATTTTGAGCAAGCGCGGCCCAAGGGAACCCGTAGGGGACAAACCGGGGGCCAGGGTGTTACATACATGCCATCACTTGAGTTCGATGAGCTACAAGGGGGAAATATTCCCAATTGGAGCTGCTTGCAACAGCTCGAAGTCTTTGGAAGACGATACGATGCCATGGTAAGTACTCTCTCTTAGGCTGTGATACTGATGACTTGATTGATTTTAGATGGTACTTGAGACCTTCTATGATTAGACGAGATCACAGGGAATGCCAAGAGACATCTCAACCCTCTTTTAGTCTTAGACTCTGACCAAAACTAAATGAATGCTTGAAATGCCTAATGTTTGGAAGTGTTTGTAACGTTTTAAATTTTGATCTGTATAATGCGTGGGATGTGTAGGAATGATCTACTGGGATTTTGAGCTCACTCTCATTTTATTTTTCAGGAACACTTGGATGTAGTGCACAACAATCTACATCAGAAGACTTACACTTTTGACTAGACGCCTCATGGGCGAGGTCGTCCAGAATAGGTGACTTTAGAGGTTGTATTTTATCAATTTAATTGTAATAGAATTTCATGTGTGATTTTCCTCTTAATTTAATTTTGTTATTCTCCTGATATTTATTTTGAATTTGTCTTGAATAATTTTATATTATTAATAAGTATTGTTTTAACAAAAGCTTTGAAATGATTTCGTTGAGTAATTTATAATTTATAATTTTCAATTCTTAGTTATTTTGTTCAATTACAGGAATCCAATGAACCTAGTGAGAAATTTTTTGGATCTTTTGTTTTGTATAACTTGTTTTCAGACATTTATTTAGAAAAGTCTAATTGGAACTTGAAATTGAAAGAAAAAGATTTTTATAGAATGAAAATTTTTAGTAGCATTGCGATTCTCAATGGGCAATGACCTGTAATATCTGTCGGGAGGTCCAGTTAAAAATTGGGTTGTTATAGTTTTCACGGAAAATGGGTTAACATATTTAAGTACTGTTACTGATGTGACATGAGTAGAGATAGTGATTCCTGATAGTTGACTTTCTTTCAAGATAAAGGTCCCTGAAGGGCTGATCTGGTTAGATCTTCTTCTGCAAAAGTATGTATCAGAGGGTTAACCTTTATGTTGACTAAAGGTCCTAGAAGGTTTCATTATTATTCTGAAAGTTCCAAGATGAAAGTACTTGAAATGGATAGTATCACGAGAAATAATTGCAAAAACAAAAATGTTTAGGTATCAACTAGGTGGCTAGAAGTCTAGGAAAAGACTAGGGTGATGCCCACATGCTTGAGTTCACGATCGCAAGTGTAACTCGAGTACTGGTAGGCATCTTTGAGAGTCTAATGTCTATACGGGGTAGATATTCCTGACAGTTTGACTTCTACTTTGGAAATATATCCTTGAGGGTTGATGCCTACACAGGAAAGGTTCAGAACTTGATATGGGAGTGTCACATAGAAGTTTTATGAAGTCGAACTTGGCAATCCTACCAAAGGATATATTAGCCTAGTGAAGTAATGAGACCCTAGGTCTAGGTCGAGACCGAGTGCTATCTTGGGAGTACAATGGATCATAAATAAGTTAAAATCTTTTAGGACGTAGGTTAGAGAGTGATAACGTGTTTGAACGCACACTAATTTGGTTAGGAGCCGAGTCTGGGAGGATCCTGTGTCTCTGGTCTCTATGTACGATGGGGTGCTGTAACATCCCAATTTTCAACCAGACCTCCATTCACGTATTGTCTCACGTGTGGATTGTCACCCGATAAAAATCAAGATGCTACTTAAAAGTTTCGTTCTGTCAAAATATTTTTCTTCAAATTTAAACTCATAACAATTTGGTTCTCAAATCAATATCTGGGTAAATGTTTCAGACCAGACAAAAAATCAAATTTCTTCCTCAATACATTCATTAGATTTTTCAAGATAAATCATAACAATGCAACAAAATCATTTTAAAATTGATATTAAACCAAAATGGTTAAACAAGAAAAGTCATTTAAAGATAAAATAAACCAAAGTTAAATTCACAGTAAGTTCATTAAAATAGTCCAGTAAAAATAAATAAAATATGACATCCAAGTCCTATTTCGGACGATCTCCCCACGAGGGGTCCAATTAGAGTGCGAGTCTTCTGATATAGGTTACCGTATTCTAGGTCCATGTGTACCCAAAAAATAAAGTGGGAGTGAGCTCGAAGGCTCAGTGGATCGATTCTACACATCACATGCATTATACAGACCCAATTCAAAACATTACAAACACTTTCAAACATTAGGCGTTCAAACATTCATTTGTTTTAGTCGGAGTCTAAGACCGTTCCCTGTGATCCAATCTAATCTCAGAGGGTTCCAATAACCTTTTAAAATCAGTCGACACTCACATCAGAGCCTAAGAGAGCGTACTTACGCAGGCATCGTACCATCTCCCAAAGACTTTGAGCTGTCACAGTCAACTCTGGGTGGTAATACCTACGATCCGCCTTGTGGCTCGACAATCTCAAGCAGTGACATATAGGATATGTCACCTCAATTCACCTCGAGCTCATCAATCGCACCAGTACGTGGATTCTTAATAAACTATCATCTTACTTTAGATTTTCAAACAATCTCAAATACATCAAGCATCACACAATTCACTAGGAAATAATTCAGATTGTACATGGGAGTTAACATGATAAGATGCATGAATAAACAATAAGATCTAGATTCATATATTTCTAGTCATGTATGCCATATTTGAATAAATCCAACTACAAGATTATGTCATGAACTAATGACGCATGGATTAACAATTTATCATACATCATACATCATTCACACAAGTCAAACAATTTCAATCAATTTCCTAATAAAATTCTAATAACCTAGAACTATTCAATCAAATGTTTTGAATCTTAAATCAATATAATACATATGAGCATGGAAGTCACGCCCACCTGATTTCGCCGATCTTCAGGGCTTCTTGCTTTCCTTCGAACTATTCGACACGCTAAAATTGTACAAACCTGAAATTCACCACTTAATAATTTATTCTTAATTTAAATGATTTCTGATTTAATTAGAAAGTCTAAATATCAATCTCCACTAATTTAGGATTATTCTTAATTCTTAAATTTTTGTATATTCTAATTAATACTATTTCTCAATCTGTTGAATCTCCTTAATTTGAATTTAAAACTTTAATAATTTACTTGCAAACTTTTTCATAAAATTGGATTTCTAATAATTGAATCTTCGCAATTTAAATAATTTATTAATATGATAATTAATTTAATTACAAACAAAATAAGACTTCTAAATGTTACACATTTAATTTCAGGACCTAAAATTGTAATTTTTTTTAATTCCTAAGGGTTATTTTTCATATTTTCAACTAATTAGATTATTAAACTTTTAAATTTTAAAGTTAAATAAAATTATTAACGTGTTGAAAAGTTGTTTTACTTTTCAATTCTAATTTATAAGATTTATTAATTTAATTTTTTATTAAATCAATTAATCCTCATATTCAATAATTAATAATTAATTTCATATTAAATTTGTTTAATTGAATTATTAAAAAAATTTCTAAACTAGTTTTCATAATTGATTTATTAAATTTCTATTTAAATAAGAAATTTCTTTATTTATTATTATTATGTTTTTTGTTTGCATCTATAATTAACTAAAAATAAATTTAAAACTATCAAAATTTTAAAATCAAAAGTTAAAATAATTTACCTCTTAGATCATTCGTTCTTCGTCGCCTCTTCGTCATTCTTCAATAGTCACACGTATGCAATTTCAATCTTCTTCGTCAAAAGTGCACTGAATTTCCATAAATGTTCAATTTCTTTTTTTTCGCGCGCACACACACACAGAGGTTGCGATTTGTTTTGCCCAAACAGTAGCAACAGCTGCACCTTTACAAATCGGATACACATCATGTTCTATCGCTATGTGTGACAGCTCTGTGCGTTCTTCCTCACTCAGCTCACGCACCAAATCTGCAGCATACACAAAATCGCACTAGTAGAACCCAAACCAGCAACCTAAATCTTCTTGTTCTTGCTCTTAGGGATGACCAGCCCCTTTGTTCTTGCTGTTTGTGATTCGCAGTAGCAGCAGCATGCACGGCCAGCAAGAACAGCTTCAGTCTTCTCCTTCACGCTCGAATTGCAGCAACAAATGCACTCACCTCCTGGCCAACAGAACTCAGATTATATTTCATGAAACCATCAAAATCTTCATCTTCTTTAATTCAACTCAACCCAAAAAATGCATCCAATTACACCACCCATCACGGACTTAAAATAGAACAACGCAAAATCAAGCTGTGGACAAGGAATTAAACCCAAAAAATTCCAGCATCACATCACTGTTGTGCAACCACGACCTAGAAAAGAAACAACACAAAATTAGCTTTGCTTCTTCTCTTTTCTGTTGAATGCCAAATCCAAAATCGAAAAATCAGAACTTCTTTCCTCTTTTCCTGTTATACAAATGAAAGCCTCAAAGTCTCGAATCAAAATGTATAAATTTGGTCTCCTCTTCTTCAAGTTCACAGACCGCAACAATAACCAGACAATCCAACTCCAAATTTGTTTCTCTTCCATCGTTCTTCTTTCCCTGTTTTCGTTTCTCCATGGCCCACCGAGCAACAACACAAAATCACATCTTGAGTTCATCTCAAATGACCCAAAATTCCAATCCAATCACACTGAAACCCCTTTTCCTCTGTTCGTGCAACCATACCCAACAGTAGTAGTAGAACCATTTCTGATTTCATTTCTCCTTTGTCTACAATGCCCAACAACAGCAGCATCAGTAGCAACAACAGCAGCAACGGCAACAGAGCATCGTTGCTCTATTTCCCTTCCTTCCCTCTGTTCATCTCATCCACCATCACCAGCAGCTTCTTCTTCTTCTTCCTCTTTTCAATTCTTCTTCTCGTTTAGCCGCAACAGTAGCAGTAGTTGCAGCAGCAACAACAGAGCACCAGCTTCCTTTTTCCTTTCCCTCCGTTCCCTTCCTTTCGGCCAAACCAGAACCAGAGCATTCTGGTTTCTTCCTTTCGGTTTCTTCTTTCCCTTATCATACTCACTTTCTGGAAATGGAGCGCCCGTAGCTTCCAAATTTAACTCGAAAATTTGGATTTTTTTTACAGAGCATGTAAATTTTTTTTTTTGTTATTATTATTATTAATTTTTCAGTTCCTTTGTTTGATGTTGATTCCAAAATCTAAACCCAGATTCCATATTTTTTTTAAGATTCCATATTTTTTTAATTAATATATATATATATATATATATATATATATATATATATATATATATATATTCAATCAAATCACATGAATTTCATTCCTTAAACAAATCTTGAAATTTTTGTTTTTCAACCACTCAATATTTCAATCGATCACTACTTGATTTATTTTTTCTTCAATCAACGAATATTTATTATTTTTTCATACAATCTAGAATTTTAGTGCATTGATAATTTAGATCAAACCTTATTTTAGCTAGGTTATATTTTCTTTATTTATTTTATTTTATATTATTTGCGATGTAGCGTGTTTGCAAGATTTTGGGGTATTACAGGTGCATAGGGATTTGCAGTACGAAAGAATCCTGGATTCAGAGAATGACGGACCATGTTTGGTGAGTGATCGATCTATTTGGTTGAACTTGTACACACTGTATTGTATTAAGATAGGACGGTACAGTATGGTGGGGCTTGCGTCAGCCTTAAAACATGTCTATGGATGCACTATTGCGCTATTTTTAGCTAAGTGCTCAGTTAAAAATGGCAGGACATCTACAATCATGGATATCGAGACACTTGCGCCATTGTTTGGGTGTAATGCAATTTTAGGTAAAATTTTTTGTGGAAGGGCAAGTGTGTGATAGGGCACATGGACCTGGAAGCACAGATAGACGCTTGGGGTTGCATTTTGTTAGCGTGCATTGTTTCCTTGATTGTTGTGTGATTGTTTGTAATGTATATAGTGTACTTATTTGAGTATATACCCAAACTCCTATACCTAGAAACAAACGAAATGTTGTCGACTTAGAAGCATAAACCCCTAAACAACTGAGACAAAGCAAGAACTTAAATACAATGCACTTAGAGTCACAATAGTATGATAAAACCAAAGGCTATAGGTGGGTAGGAAGTTATAATATCTTAGTTAGGATATCACAGTTCTTATACTACACCACATCAAAGGTTGTGAACTCATAGTTCTTCTCAATATTCATTTAGAAAAGAAGGCTATGTTCACAATCTTTCCACTAAAAATAGGACGTACATTATTCCAAAATCACCAATGAAAATTGAAGATGTGATGCCTCAAGTTAGAAGATGGATGTCATTATGGATTTGCTTAGTTATGTGAAAGACTTGAGGAAATTTTGGTTAATTCTCAGGAAATGTTTCAAACGAACGACAAACAGACATCATTTATCATTATGAGACGATGAATCTGATGAATAGGATCTGGCTGAAGATGGAAGTGTCCTATAAATAAGATTAGAGTAACGCAGCAAAAGCATAATGGGCTAGTGAAAAATGTAGATCAATTGACAACACTAATTAACTTGATCCAAGTTTCGAAGACCAAATTTTATTTAAGGAGGATAAATTGTAACACCCCGAAATTTTACAAGCACATACACGTCATGAACAAACATAAAATAAACTATTATTTTGTAGAAAAAGTGAGAATTTGAAATAAAATAAAAAATAAAATAAAGTAAAATAAATAATATCCTTTTTAATAGGCATAGAAGATAGATTTGAGGATTGATAATAATTGAGTTAAATATAAGAGGTTCATGAAATATTAATAATCAAAAGAAAAATAAAAATAATCAAAAATATTACGATGCTTGCAAAGCGTCGACAAGAAAACTATGAAATAAATCAATCAAGGAAAATGAAAGGATAAAACCATGTTTTATAACGATAGAAACATATGTATGGTTATTGGCCAAAAGAATTTAAAAAAGGGGGAATCGAATGAGGATTTGAGAATATATATATATATATAAGAATCAAGTATTGGTTGATTGAAACAAAAATTAAAATGATGAAATTTACTCATTTGATTAAAAATCCACGATTTGTTTAAGAAATAAAATTTGACTGAAAAAATAAATAAAAAAAAAATATTAATTAAAATAAATAAATAGATCAATTGATTGAAAAAAATATAATAATATGGGGGGGGGGGGGGGGGGGGGGGGGTTTTTTTGTTTTGGAAAAAAAAAAAAATTATTTTTTTTTTTAATTGAAGAAATGGAAAGAAAAAAAAAAAAAAAAAAAAAACAAAAAAAGAAAAAAAAGTAAAAAGAAGAGGAGTGTAATAGAGAGGAAAAAGAGAGTGAGGGTGGGGGGGGGGGGGGGGGGGGGCGGTGTTGTTTGGTTTGATGATGAAAAAAAATCTAGATTTTTCGTGATCATGAACGGAAGGAAGAAGAAGAGCATCAAGAGTGCTCTATTTTGGTTGTAACAATTGAACAAAGATGGTTTTCACATTTTGGGCGAACTGATCAAAGGAGCTGGTTTTGCTTCATGATATGGGGTATGGCAAATTGGAGAGACAAAGAGAAATGGTGCTCTGGTTTTGGCCGAATAGCAAATTAATTTGGGGCTTGGATTTTTGGATTTGAGTTGATTGAAGAAAGTTGTGTAACACCCCGTAACTTCGTGATCATGCTACGCCGTAAGTGAGCGTGAAATAAATAATAATTGAAGAATCGATATTGGTTGAATTAGCTGGAAAAAAAAGTAGTTATACATATAATAGAAATGTTAAAGTAACGCAAAAAATTTCATTATTAACATGTAGACGTAAATTAATAATATAGAGTGTAAATGGCTTAAGTGAAAAAAGTACATATATAAAATAAAACAAAATATTTGAAATTTGAGAGGTTTGTATTTGGTCGAATAACACATGAATGAACTGGAACCTTGTGGCAGGGGAGTTAGCTTCTTTGGGACGTTTAGAGATGATTCACATGGGCGGTACTGTTTGGTAAGATGAACAGAGGAAGAGCAGGAAGATGGGTTGCCAGGTGAGGGAAGAGGAAGAAGATTAGCCCCTCCTAGTTCTGCAGCTGATGCTGCGTTGAAGAAGAAGAAGAAGAAGAAACACGAAGGACATAGCAAGAAGGAAGAAGGAGCAACAACCGAAGGAGAAGAAGACTACTCTGATTTTTGGGTTGCTACAACCGGAGAAACAGAATTATAGAAGCTGAAGAACACAAATAGTGTTGTGTCTCTGGTTCTAAAGATGAAGAAGATGGTTGTTGCAAACAAAAGAAGAAGAAACCAGAGCAGGGTGCTCTGTTGCTCCTGCATGCTGCTACTACTCGAGACTATCATTGCATGAACAGAGGGAAGACGAGAAACCAGAGCAACGGTGCTTTGTGCCATTGTGGCTGTTGCAATTGCCGAATGGAAAAGAAGCAGTTGCTCCTGGAAGTTGTTGCACGTGCAAGAGAAGGAAAGACTGCAAATGCATGGGTGCAAAAAAATGGAAACAAAGCAATGGTTGTGTTGCTACTGCTGTCTGTATTGTGGAGCAGAGAAGAGAAGATGAAGAAGGGGTTGTAGGCCGTTAGTTCTGTTGTTCCCTGCTGCTGAACAAAGAAGAAGACGATGGAAGGGAACCAGCTTCGCTAGTTTTGTTGTCCATAGGCGCTGCTCCAGGCTGTTGCTGCTGCTGGATGTGAAACATGAAGATGAGACCATACATCGAAGAGGGGTAGAAAACAATGGAAGGAAAGCAGGCTGCTGCGGATTGGTGGCTTGATGAGTAGAGTGCGTCTTGCTGATCCAAAATTAAGAAGAACAGATGTGAATGTGTGAGTGACTGCAGCTATATGAAACAAGAACAGGGGCATTCATTTATCGGATTTGGTTGATAGCTGCAACTGATGAGTGCTAGCCATGATGAATCAAAACAAAGGAGCAGAATCTGGTGGTATGGATTGAAACAAAGATGAAGCTGTCGTGTTTAAACGAAGAAGGATAGGCTATGATATACAAACTAAAAAAATAGAGGACGTGATTTTGGTTTGGGGATGTGGTGAAATCAAGAGTTGATGAACTGATTTTTTGGTTTAATTTTCTAGTTCTTGGCGGTTGTTTGACGAATAAAAAGAGAAGAAGATGAAGAACGACGAACGAGATAAAGGGGTGTTGGTGGTTTTGGTTTAGTGGATTGGGACCTGATTTGGGGCAAATCGGTGGAGACAAAGATTGGGACTGGTTGGGATGTGTGAATCACAAACAAGAGCTTGATTGACCGTGATTTTTTTTTGGTTTGAAATGTCAAAACAAATTGAGAAAGAAGATGATGAAACTAATTCATATGGATCGTGAAGTGATGTTGGACGTTGCATAAGGGGGTTAAAAATTTGGGTCTTGGATGGAGTTGGGTGTAAGCCACCCGATTGACTCGACCTGACCCGACCAAACCTGACCATTTTGGGTCGGGTTGGGTCAGGTATGTTATTACAATCGGGCGGGTCGGGTCTAGCTTCAAACGGTCGAGTCGGACCCGACCCGACCCGTTTGTTCTCTAAATCGCAGCAGCAACTAGCAAGGGTTTCCTTTTTTTTTTTCCGGTCTGCTCTTCGTCTTCTCCAAAGCTTATCTTCTATATTCACCTTAGGAATTCCTATTTTCTAAATCTGCTGTGCTTATCTTCTATATTCACCTTAGGGTTTCCTGTTCTTGGGTGGTTTCTAGGGTTTTTGAGGTCCGTTTGAGTTGGAGATGGCAAGCGCAGATGTTGAATTCAGATGCTTCATCGGCGGACTAGCGTGGGCTACTGACGATAAGACTTTGTCTAGAGTTTTCGGGCAGTTCGGAGAAATCGTCTAATCAAAGATCATTAACGATCGTGAGACTGGAAGATCCAGGGGGTTTGGGTTTGTGACGTTCTCCAACGAGCAGTCTATGAGGGAGTGGCAGTGGTGGTGGAGGAGGATTCCGAAGCAACGGCGGCGGCGGAGGATATGGCGGCAGCGACGGCGATGGATACGGTGGTGGCCGACGTGAAGGCAGTAGTGGATACAGCCGTGGTGAATACGGTGGTCTGTGGGGGACGCGATCACGGATATGGGGGTGGTGGTGGTGGATCTCGCTACTCTAGGAATGGTGGGGGTGATTCGAATGGTAGCTGGAGAAATTGATTCGTATTGATAATAGTGTGTTTGATGTTCATCTCATCCTGTTTCTTGATGGTTATGGTTCCATGTGTTCTCTCTTTCGATATACCTCTGTACTTTGTGCAGAGTTTGGTTCTGATCGTTCTAGTTCATTTACGTTAGGCTTTAGATTGGTGCTGGTTTCTCTTGAGGTGATGATGATCTTTTCTGCCCTACGATAGGAGTATGGGAAGAAATTTAAAGAATTAGTGAATAAAAAAAAAACTTCGTCGTGCTCCTCTTCCTGCACTGCAACTTGCGATGGGGATCAAGGGGGTAGAGGTTTCTCTGAAGCTCTAAACCCGACCAACCCGCCCAATCTGACCCGACCTCGGGTCGGTCGGGTTTGAGGCCCCCTATCACCTGATCGGGTTGGGTGATTTTGGGCTCGTAACCCGACCCGAACCTACCCGATTTCACCCCTAGGGGAGGTTGTCCAGAATATGAGGTTTTAGAGGTTGTATCTTATTTATTTCATGGTAACTGCACTACATGTGTAATTTTCATTTGAAATTTAATTTCAATATTTTATATGTAATCATCTTGGTTTTGGATTTTAAATGATTAAATCAGTGTAAGATGATTATGATGTTTTCATCCACTGTTGCATTTATTCTAATGATTTTTCATTATTTGTTATGTGAATTCCGGTGAACACAGGGAAGGATTATTTTGGTCTTCTATTTTGTACAAAATATATTTCCAAATATTTGTCTGAGAACTATTTGTCGTAAGCTTGATATTTTGAAGAAAAGATTTTGACAGA
Source organism: Tinospora cordifolia (assembly GCA_030144865.1). Lineage (NCBI taxonomy): Eukaryota > Viridiplantae > Streptophyta > Magnoliopsida > Ranunculales > Menispermaceae > Tinospora > Tinospora cordifolia. The sequence continues at coordinate 29,217 of JAJIYU010000224.1, read as the reverse complement.
AAAAAATTTTAGGTAGCATTCTGATTCTCAAGGGGCGATGTCCGATTGGGAGTCGGGGTGTTACATCTTATGATCGAAGTACAAATCAAAGCTTTCTCCATATAGATAATACCTCCATATTTTCAGTGCAAACACAATCGCTGCTAACTCTAGATCGTGTATAGGATAGTTTTGTTAATATGGCTTCAACTGTCTTGAAGCATAAGCAACTACATGTCCTTCTTGCATAAGCACTGCACCCAGTCCTTTCCGTGAAGCATCTGTGTACAAGGTGTATCTCACACCGTGAATAGGTGTGATCAGAACTGGTGCTATGGTTAACCTTTTCTTAAATTCCTAGAATAACTGTTCACACTAATCATCCCAAACAAATTGCTTTCCTTTCCTACTTAACCTTGTAAGGGACTTGCCAACTTAGAGAAATCCTTTACAAACTAACAACAGTTGCCAGCCAACCCTAAGAAGCTTCTAATCTTTCTCACTGCGGTTGGTTGTTTCCAACCGCCTCCATCTTCTCTGAGTCCATTTATATACCTTCGGCTGAGACTACGTGGCCAAGAAATTTGACCTTCTTCATCCAGAATTCACATTTGTTGAACTTGGCATACAGGTGGTTATTCTTGAGAGTCTATAAGACTATATGCAAATGTTGTTCATGCTCAGCCTCTGATCGAGAGTATATCAGAATATCATCGACAAAAACCACAACAAACTGATCTAGATACTAACTGAAAACTCTGTTCATCAAATCCATGAAGGCAGCCACTGCATTTGTTAACCCAAATGCCATAACTGTATACTCAAAATGTCCATATCGAGTCCTAAAAGTCATCTTCGGTATGTCAGACTCTCGGATCCTGGGCTAATGGTACCCCAACCTCAAGTCTATCATAGAAAATTGAGTAGCTCCTCTTAGGTAATTAAAGAGGTCATATATTATGGGCAAAGGGTACTTGTTCTTGTTATTCACTTGATTTAGCTTCTGGCAATCTGCACATAATCTCATGGATCTGTCCTTCTTTTTAACAAATAAGACCGGAGCTCTCCATGGCAACTCACTCGGCCTAATGAAACCTTTCGCTAGTAGCTAATCTAACTGATCATTTAGTTCTATCAATTTAGCTGGAGCCATTTAGTACAGTGGCATAGCAATGGGATTCGTTCCTTTGTGGTGAAAGGCCAGGCAACTCATCTAGAAATACATCCATATATTCTCGTACTTCTGGAATCTGTTGGATGTGTTTGGATTTCTCAGCATCTTCTTCTAGTAATTGTCTAAAGTCCTCATTCTATTTGATAGCATATAAAGGAGCTAACATAAGACTTCTAGGCAGTTTCTTCATATCACCATATATCGTTACTAGCTCCCCAGATGACAACCTAATAGTCAACCTTCATCTTTGGTAATCTATTTGTGCCTAATACTAGGTCAACCAGTCCATTCCTAGTATCACGTCATGTCCATCAAAGGGTAATATACAAAGGTTTATCGTAGTCAGTCTATCCCTGAATGTGAGCTCACATCTACAAAAATCTTCTAAAACTCATCGTAACTCCCAATGGAGTAGACACTTCTAAGGACACCTCCAACGTAGTTTATTTACTATGTTTTCGGACACAAAAGATTTTGTGGCTCCTAAATCAAACAATACTTGTTCAGCTACACTAAATAGTAAAAACATACCTTTTATTGTCGGAGTAGATCTGTTTGAGCATCTGTTAAGTATAGTCGAGCCAACTCCTTCTGTAGTGTCTGAGTTTGTGGTCGCTGCTTTTTTGGTGGACGACTACTCTGTCTACGAGTCTGTGGCTGCTAAGGGATTAAGGCTAACGCTCTGCTGGGGCAGCCTCGAGGTAAGTGCCCTTTGTGATTGCAAGTATAGCATAATCCTAACTTCTTAGCCTCCTCCTTCTGTTCATTACTCATCTGCCCTTGCCTAATCTACAAAGGTTATTGCCTAGTGGTTATATGTCTCCTACTCTGAGTAGATGTTGCCCTAGGTGCCTCCTGTTTGATCTGCTTTCTTTGTGGGCTCCTGCAGTTAGCGCGTATTGTGGCCTCTTATGTTTACTCTTCAAGGACTGCTCATACTCCATGTAATACCCTAAAAGTTTATATGACCTCCACGTCATTAGTGAATGATTAAAATGGAATAACAAACTTAATAAAGAGAATAAAAATAGCCAAAATACTCAAAGACCATGTATTATAAGTCTAAATAAATGTAAGAGGGATATCAATTCGAAAAGCACGAGAAATGGCGAAGAAAAGACACTAAACACCAAAATTTCATTCTGGTGACCGTGGTAACTGGATTGTAACCGCGGTAAATTCTAGAAAAACCTAGAAAACGAAGGGAAAAGGTCTTGTGGTAATCGCGGTCGGTCCTATAGTGACCGCGGTAATTGCAGGAGAAAACCAAAAATGAAATAGGAAAATTCATTCTGGTGACTATTGTCGATGTTTGAGCGACTGCGGTAATCACTTGAAAAACCAGAAAACAAACAACATGCACTAGTCTGTCCACCGCGGTAATTGCATAGTAACCGTAGTAGTTGCATAGTAACCGCGATAATGCTACAGTGACCGCGGTAATTCGTCGATTTCTATATAAACAAAAATGCGTAGAAAACCCTAGATTTGAGATTTTTCTGCCGCAAATCACTGATTTCTGTCTCAAGCTCTCACCAAACTTTCTCATCTCGTTTCTTAAGTGTTCTTTTGAGTTTTAAGAGTGGTTTGAGCTCCTTCAAACCATTCTCTACCATTTTCAAGCTCCGGTCTACCAAGAGCAACATCAACAAGGGTGGATTTGGGTTAAGGCACGCTTGGAAAAGGTCTTGTGATAAGGTAAATCTCGAAACCTTCTTGAGATCTTGTTTTCTTAGCTTTTCAAAAACACTTCTCTCAAATGTAAACTATTTTTCCTTGAGTTGATGTATGTCTTAAGCTTAATGACGTTCGCATTGCTATGGTAATGCGACATGCACCGGTGTTCCCTTGTTTTGTTTCGATTTTGGGTGCATGTTGGAACACATGCACCAAGAACACAAACCTTAGGGTTTTGGTTATGCCATGAATGCCTTAGACTCACACATTCTCATCGTTTAAAAACCCTATAGATTGATAATCTGAGTCGTGCACCGCGAGGAGTAAGGCGCAAGATTGAGGAGTACTAATGTGGGTATGATTTTCTTACTCCCTAGCCTTATCCAAATTTTGAATGCATAACATGATGTTTGGTTAGATTAAGGTATGTTAGAAACATACTAGGGCCTACTCGATTGACCATGTTTGGAATTGACTTGGTGTATATTCATGATACATGGCTACTCGTGTTATAACATGCCTAGATAGAGATTTCTATGACTTGATCTCCATGAATGGCTGAATAATTCTATTTTGTTTTACTTTAAATGTTACATTGATGATCACGTATAACTTGGAATGACACGTATGACTAAAGAACATTAAATTAAGATTAATAAATCCACGTACTGGTACGATGACCAGCCTTAGGGTGTCATCGTGGGCATCCCTACCCGAGCTGATTGTGTCTTTGGACGGAGAGTCACTGCGGACTTCCATCCTTAGATTGTGGTCTCGAAGGTAACCAGCCCTCGGGCATTACCCCTAGATTCGCTCCCGGACCACACAGAGGATACCGAGGGTTATAGACTTTTTCGGTCTTATATGATAACAAAACAAGAAATTGTGTGAAACGCCTAATGTAATGAAAGCGATTTTATGTTATGTATTCTGGTTTGTATAATGCTAGTGATGTATTGTGACACCCCGATTTCAAGTTCGAATTTCTCGGTACATGATCATCGAGCCATCCTTTTCCAAAATCGAGTTGCCAACTTTCCATTTCCTATTTCACTTTCTTTTGAAAGTATAACATGATCTATATGCAATGCAATCACTTCATAGTACATTAAATGTTCTAGGATTGACCCTTATCATTGGTTTTCATTCCTGAAAATAAGAGAATCTGAAAATATTATGAGAACGCAGTGGTAAAATCATTAAAACATTCAGCCAAGTGTTGTCAAATTCATTTACCCAAAACAAGCAAGAAAAAGTTAAACTTAAACATTTGAAAAGTTCTACATACATAAGTTGCAAAATAACTATGAGTCCTGTGAAGGTGCACATCAAAATAGAATAAAAATAACTAATTATAAGAACCTCTCAATAAGGTGTTGACATCAATTCCTAAGTCTGTCAGTGAACATTCCTGTGAGTACCTCAAAAATGAAATAGGAGTGAGCTTGAAAGCCCAGTAGGTCCTTCCCATACATCATTAATATTATACAAACTAGCATTCAAAACGTTACAAGCACTTCAGACATTAAGCGTTGCAACCATTAAATTGCCTTGTTATAGTCCTAATGATCGAAAGAGAATCCTCTCTCGATATTTCCTGTAATCCAAATGAGTAACTCCCAGTACACAATCCAGATGTACGATCATGATTCTCCAGGTATTGCAATCCAACATCACCATCATGACATATCCACTCCAGGTATTAGCGCTATCAATACCAAAAGTGAGCACTCTAGGTATATAATCTAGACTATACCATGGGATTATTATCTAAGAAAGGGTAACACAATCCAATGTTCACAATCCAGTGATTATCGCTTCCAAAAACAATTCAGCTATCCAGTTGGATAAGTGAAAATATCTACGACGTGTCCAGACTAGTGCACATGATACACTGTATGGAGGGTTACAGTGCGCCTATGACAATCTATCGCATCGGTACGTGAAATTCTTAATAAACTATTAATCTTATTTAATTCCACAAACAGTTTCGTCCATACAACATCATTCGGCAAATATGAGCAAATACATTATGAATAAAATGAATAATCATGAGTTCAATAAAGCATGTCCGAGAGCGATTAACCAGACATTATGTTCATCATTCAAGTCATTACAATAATCAACAATTAATAATCACAGCATGCAAAATATCTTCAGCTAACAATCATCATGTTTTGAATCTAAAACTCACATAATATTGATGAGCAAGGAAATCTTCCTTACCTGAAGTTTATGGATTTCTCTTGCATCCGTTAGTCACACTAATCCCCTTTTAAATGTTTAATTTTTCATTTAAAAATTATGATATTATTTGTGACGACCCACATTTTCGGCATCGGATTGACGGATCCGACATTTATGTACTCTATGTATTTTCTGAAATTTTAATGAGAAAATACAAAATTTTTCTCAATTTTTCTCAATTTTGGATTAATTACTAAAGGAACTGAAAATAATTTGTAAAAATGCAATTTTAATGAAAAATACATGAAAATATTAGAAAATTTTGTTTTCTTGAGAAAAATAATTTATAGAATTGATTTATAAATTTTTGGAACAATTATCAAATTTTTAGAATGATAAATATAATTTTTGGGAGAAAAATATGATTTTTGAAAAAATTATTCAATTTTTAGAGAAAATAATTAAATAAATTATGAAATGGTGTATAATATTGGCATTTTGATGAAAAATGATGAATTAGACAATTTTAATAAATTAGAAAAAAATGTAAAATTTTGGCATATAATACATATATATTGGCATATATATGTAATAAAGGAAAGGAAAAAACGAAAATAACACAAAAAAAATTTCCTTCGGACTCGGTGCATGTGCTGAGCCTGGGTCGGGCCTGGGGCTCGACCCGAGCGAGCTCCCTTGCGGGCCCAGCATGGGCCGGCCCGTGCCTGGCCACCCAATGCACCCAATCCACCAACCAACCCCCCTTGTTTTTGTCCTCTTGTGCGATTTTTTTTGAATTTTAGACGAATTTCCAGCATTTTTACCATTTTTCAGTATAAAAACCATGGGAGCACATGGTTTATGATCCATGGTTTTGACCATCACTTCATGGCCTCCAATTTGGCCAATGAAGGCTGCTAACTGGGCATCTAGCATGTGATGTTAAGTCCCACTTGGAAGCCACATGTTATCCACACCTTTGCCAAGCAAGCAAACCCATGCAACAAAAAGGCCTTCTTTGAGCTCAATTCTAGAATTTTCAGATTTTGTAACCAACTTTCCAAGCTCAGAACTCCCTCAATTTTCAACCAAATCCAGTAAACTATAGCTTGATTTGAAGCTTGTACCACCCCTACGAAGTTCCACAAGTGGGTTGCCCAATCTTGGAGCCTTATGAAGCAGAAATCATCAAGAAGAGGGTTGTCCACTCTGTTTAAACCAGAAAAACCAGAAAGTGTGTGCTGGAACCATCTTTGAAGCCTTGGACCTTGGCCATTTCGAGTTCCTTTTTAAAGGTAAAATGGTTCACTCTCTCATTCTCGTATGTACTTTGATCTCCAAGAGTTAGAGAATGAGAAATAGGGCCTTGTACATGACTTCAGAACCCTTGAAGTTGATTACTTACTCACTATCACAACTGTGTAACAGAGACAGTTGGAGCAACCTTGGGATAGCTCACTCTTGAACCACTCTAGGCACATCCCTAAGGTAAAAATCTAACATTTCTACTCCTTATCATGAACATTCAAGTGCCCAAGTGGTAGGAACTAGAAATTGAAATGTTTAATGTGTTTTATATGTCACTGTCACTAACTGTTAGACATATTGTTGCAATAGTGCCGACAAAAAATAGTTTGAGACCAGAATAAAAGCTATATTTCGGACACCTAAAGGCACCGTTTCGGGCTGGAACCAAAGGCATTGTAGACCCCATAATAGAGACTCCAGAAAGGTATAAAGACTTGACCTTGAACTCTTGTGGATGTGTCTTGTTATACATGCAAATATGCCATGATTGTGGGGTGCTGAGCAAATTCTTTATGTTCTTTAGAATAGAGCAGAATATTGATGGAATGACAGATATATTATTGATATTGCATGTTACTGATTCGAAGTGTTTGTGATTAAGGGAGGTGTTATGACATGTAAACTGCAACTAGACACAAGGAACAACCCATAGAATGTTGATTTAATGAGGGAAAAGAACACTAGAAAGATAGTAGAATCTGTGAACCTAGAAATTTCCTGCAATCTGGCTGAAAATTCTGAGATAAAATTGACTAACCAAACCATAATATATTGAGCTGAAATTTGGCGAAGAGACCCTTAGATATGTGTAGAAGTTGCCTACAAAATTTCAGGACATTCTGATATGTGTAGCTAGGTCAACATAGGCAAACAGTCACTGCCTATCACAGGGGATATGGGACCTATGCAGTTTTTGTTATCATGCTTAGACACCCTAGTAAATAAGGTTTGAAAATTGTGATTTAAAATTATGGGAAAACTTTAGGGAGTCTAGAATAATTATACTAGGTTTGCTGCAAATCCGATAAACGGATTGCCCACAGAAAAATCAGAAAAATGGATGCGCAGATAGGGCCATAGGCTAAGATTTTGCCTAAGCGATGGGAATGGGGAGTATTGACCTCTTTTGGCCCAATTAACTCCATGAAGACCAGAATTAACCCTGTTTGACTCTATTGACCAGCAAATGATAAGTTGACTAGGGTTGACCAAGATTGACCGAGGTCAATCAAATTGACTTAGTAACTAAGGCAAGGTGAACGAACATAGAAGACTATCCTTGACTAGGTCAAGTAATTGATTAACCAATGATGTGGAATTAGAGTGGGCCAAGTTCATGTTAATGTTAAGAAGTTGCGTCAATTTCGTAGGACCCAGTGCTAACAGGACGCGACAGATCGCGAGAGGAGCATCGAGAGCGAAGCATCCCTATGAGTAGTGTTTTCTAACTCATTTCTTAGAGCTTGTTATTCTGTGTATTGTGAAAATGATATTACATATTGTGATGCATCTACATCCTTTTAAATGGGTTTTAAATGAGGAGTGCACCGAGTTTCGAGGCTCGAGGGTACAAGGTCTAGGCGAGTTGTGTGGGTCTCTCATATGACCTTGATAGTGACCACCTAGCACAGAGTGCCCGCTGAGGGGGTTCTGTAGACCTACGATTGATGGAGTGACCACCTAGCACAGAGTGCCCGCTGAGGGGGTTCTATGGACCCACGATTGATGGAGTGACCACCTAGCATAGAGTGCCCACTAAGGGGGTTATGTGGACCTGGAAATGACAATAAGTCCTAATTGGGTCGTCACAATAAGGCAACGACAATAAGTCATAATCAGGTCATCACAATAAGGCAACGACAATAAGTTCTGTTTGGTCGTTACGATGATGGCAATGACAATAAGACCTCATCGAAGTCGACATGATGCACCTAACTGTTTGCAAATCGCTCGAGTGATTTTTAGTCCCCTCGGAGAGCTTGCGAGCCTCGGCGAATGTTTTCATTATTTAATTGTTTTTTAATGAAGGTACACGACTGCATTATGAATTTAAATTGTGTTCATTGTTGCATTCACTTGTATAATTCTATTGTTCATGCATTCATGGCACATGTTTTAATTGTGGAATACTTGTTCTAAGTTTGAATTAGACTGCATTACTCACTGAGCCACCGTGGATAATTAGACTCACTACTCTAACTTTTCAAGTTCTTCAGTAGCGGATAAGGGCAAGGGAGTAGTCATCGCATAGAGTTGCGTTACCTTACTCTTTTTGGTAGGTTTTCTTGCATTTCCTTTCTGTTGTTTTATTTTGAGGGTTAGGACTATGTATATGAGTGAGGAAAACCTGTATATAATGGATAGTCACTCCCATTGCTACACATATTGTAATGACCCATTTTGGATAAATATCAAGTTTTATTGGTGTTCGTGTATTAAACTTCTTCTGCATTCCTTATGATTACTCTGGAAGTGTGTGATGTGGTGTTGTATGTTGAGGCCTAGCAGTGTCTTGGCAAGCTCGGCTTGCGGGCGAGTTTGTTGGGACACTATGCTAGTCAGTTCGTCCTTCGTCCTAGGGAAGGGGTCCCGACATGCCACAACCCCCTAAACTTCGATATCACATTCCATTCACATCCATTCCAAAATAAATAATATAATATAAAATCATATCCAATAATAATAAGGTTTTAGATGTCAAACCTTCAGCTATAGCTCCCAAAATTCTCAATTTCCTATTTTAAGGCTCTTTTAATATTTCAACCTGTTCTCGAAATTCTAAACAATGCAATTTATCCATTTGACAATCCTTTCACCTTCAAAATAAAATGAATAAGTTTATATTTAATTCCTTCACATTTCCTATAATTTATTTTAACTAATTGTGACTCACGATAAATAAAAATACACTATTTTACCTTTTTAGCTTCCAATTCTTCACTCAAAAACCCTCTAGATGATTTATAAAAATAATCTACAATGATAATTACAAATATAATAATTACATGTTATACATATGAATTTACATAAAGAAATAAGCTTTAAAATCATAATTTATCTAATTTTTTCTAAATTTAATTAAATAATCTTATTAGTCAATCGTTCACCAAAATTTCAATTGATATCCAAAATTCATGACTTTGGTATCAATGGATACAGATTTTCATTCTCTACATTTTTATGGGTTTCAAATAAAACTTTATTGGGATTTAACACCATCAAAAGTCAATTCAAAAGTTATAAAACTTTGAGTATTTATTTTAAAATCTATAGGGCAAACTAACACAATCTAACCACATATTTAGGATCTACTCATCATTAGGAGTGTTTTGGTACAACTTTTACTAAATTTCACTCACTGTAAAAAAATACTCAATTTTTGGATACGGATATAAACCACTACCTACACTAAAAATTACACCCCTAGGATTATAATATATAACTTACTTAGTGTTTTTGTAACTAAAATTTAGAAAAAAGCTTACTTGTGCGCCAAATTTGATGGATTTCGTTTTGTTTTTGCTTTTGTTTTCTGCTTCCCATTTCCTTCCTTTGGTTTCTGTCCGTGTTCAACTTTTGGAGAACTCTAACTCGTAAGTTGGCAAGTGAAGATGAAATGAAGAAATGAATCATCGTGTGAGCTACTAAATTTTTCCACCGCCCAATTGTTTGCATGATGCAAACTCAACCACGTTTATAATTTAATCCCATTAGCACATCTTCTATTATAATTTGAGCACCACCATGCATTCAAAAGTCAACTCATATCATGCCTTTTAAAATCAAACTCCACCGTCCCACTTTTCTCTTTGTAATGCAAACCACTCATTTCATGCTCACCATCCATTATTTTAGTTAGCTAAAATCCACCGCCCATTTATATTTTATACCAAGCATGCTAATGATTTATATTCCAAAGTTAATTTTAACCGCCACATGTATTTCATAAGAAGCATATTAATGATTTATATTCTAAATTTTATTTCAATTGTTACCCTTAAATAATACATAATATTCATTAATTGAGATATGCCATTAGTTCATAAATATTAACCACTTTAATCATCCAAATCATGTATATAACCCATCATTTAATTCAATTAATTTGATTTAATTACTTTCTACACATTTATTTAATTTAATTCTGTAAATACATATACACACATATATTACATTAATTAATTAATTTAATTTAGTTAATTAATAATTTATTTTAATTAATTTCTACACAACTATTTAAAACACTATTTATTCATTTTCTTGATTATATTATATTTTAAATTTTTATTTTTTTGACATGTATGCATTAGAAAATTTCGAGTTATTACATGTATAGAGATGATCCACTCGACTCTCGAGCTCACCCCACATTTTTTATTACAAGTGATCATTGACACTGTAGGAGTAGGCGAACATACGGGCCGTCGTTTTGGGTAGTGACCTCGCTAGGAGATTGTCACAATTTTTTAGTTTTCTGAGCTTACCATTGTATCATTTTGTTGTAAAGAATATTTTAGTATTAATTGGATTGGATGTGTGTCCTCTTTTATCTCTGAACTGTTTCATATATAAATTAAATATTTTGGAACTTAGGCCCATTAGGCCACGTTTTATCTTCATATTATGCTTTGAAAATGAATTTGAAATGTTATTTCACTGCAAAGGATTTCACTTGGTCAAATATGAATTTACTATTGATTTATGAATGAATTGAATTTTGTTGCATGCATTTTTAATGAATTTCACATCTACTGGAAGGAATGGGTATTTTGATGGTCGTTGTACATTTTAGTATTGACTTTATAACCTACTTAAAAGAAAGGTTTGAAACATGAGATTGAATGAGAAAGAGAAATGAACCATGTGGCCACCAATTCTCGGTGAATGACCAGATGCCTCGGCGTCTCTAGCAAAATGAATGAACGAGCGGGCGCGTGCTGTCTCAGTGTGCGGCCCCTTGACGGATCATTATAACAGAGACAGATACGGATGTCAGGAGCCAAGGTGTCACGCTCCAAGTCTCGCTCCACCATCTGTGCCCTCACTACTGTCTCGTAAAGAATGGTTAACTTCAATGGTGCAATAATCTTTCTAATCTCTACTTTTAGCCCTTCCAAAAATCTATCTGCCCTTGACTGTTCATCCCCCCACTAGCTTAGGGGCAAATCTTGATAGTTCTATGAACTTCATATTTTTCCATGATCATATTCCTCTGAGTCAATCTAATGAATTCAGACTGTAGTTGTCTCGTCTTAGCAATGGAGAAGAAAGTGTCATAGAATAATGTCATGAATTCATCCCATGTCATGTTCGCTTCATCTATAGTGGGGTCATTAACTAACATCTCCCACCAATGATATGCTGGTCCTACTAGCTGGTGAACAACCAATGCCACTCTTCTGGGTCACGTTGTTCCCATTGCATTTAGATGTTTGTTCATTTTTGTAAACCACCCATCAGCAGCAAAGTGGTCTGTCATTCTTTCAAAAGTAATAGGTCTCAGCTTCTAGAATTCAATAAATAGATTCATCTATTCTTTGTCATATCCAATAGTTCTACTCTTGGGTACCACATCTGTAGATCCCACCTCCTGTTGAGTTTGAGGCTGCAGCTGACTTGAGGTTCTAATTGCACTGTTGGTTGCACCTGTGGCTAAGCGGGTGCTAGCGATGGTGCTGAAGTGGATGACTGCAACGTCTTAACTAACTGTTCCACCACCCTCGAAGTGACCTTTGCCATCACTCTCTATGAGATCTATGAGATCTTTGAGATCATCTTTACGGTAACATGCATCCTTACCGGTGTCATTGCTATTGGTGGATCATTGTCTCTTAGATCCGATTCTTCTCTAGTCTCTTCCTGACCCATGTTCCTTCTAGGTCTGCCCCTTCTCCTTGTCATTTTCTACAAGTCAAGGATTTCTCCAAGTAGTCCATAATTTAATTATATAGAGATAGAACCATTCAACAAGTTATAACAAAGTAACTTCCCTTCAATCTCGATTTTGTTTCTTTTAACTTTGACTAGTAATGATAGCCATTCATTTCTAACCCACCTATGCCTTTTTATGTTTTTGTGCTACTGTGACTCTAGGTTCATGTCTCTAAGTTTTTGATTGTATTAGTGGCCGAAGGGTTTATGCTTCTAAGTTGGCAGTATTTTATCTATTATTGGGTACATGAATTTGGGTTTACATTGTTCAAATAATTATAGACACACATAACAACATACACAACAACAATCAAACAATCAAAACACACTAGCATGATGAAATCCTAAGCTTTCATTTATGGTTTCAGGTCTGGGTACCCCATCCTAACCTCACCCTTCCACATTATAACACCCCGAAACTTTGTGATCATGCTACATTGTGAGTGGACGTAAAATAAATATTTTGATGTTTCTCATGAACAGTGTAACACAAAAATAATGTTAGTGTTGATGTTGAAATAAGGTTGAGAATTAAAATTTTAAATTAAAAAATTCATCAAAATATGAATATGGGTATAATTGGATAAAGTAAATAAACATTCAACGTTAGTTTAAAAAATAAAATAAAGTGTCAAAAATTCCTTCGTAAATAAAACTTTAATTAAGAAAAAAAATGTGATTGGTGAAAGTGTAATTGGAAATTCGAAATAAATGAATGATCAAAAAAAAAAATAATTATGCAAATAATAGAAAACAAAAAAAATGAAAATGAATAAGAAATAATATGATTAACATATGTGAACTTATAATAAGGTTGAATATTTAAAAAAAAAGTAAAATTTCGGCCAAACCAGAAAAGTCTGGTTTGGCGAGAAGCTTGCAGAAGAAGAGAGCCGAATGGAGTCTCGACTCATCTAGACGACAGAAGATTTCAGAAGATTGGAGAAGAAGGCAGAGGAAATTGCTGCTGTCGGTTATAGCTGTTGCCGGACGGAAAAGAAGAAGAAGAGGAAACACAAAAGACTGGCCACCGGGGTTGTGTGGTGCATCGAACAGAGAAGTGAAGTAGAAACAAAGCACGGTTGCACTGTTAATGGTGCTGGGATGATATGACGAAACGAAATGAAGGAAGAAGATGAAATCTTGTGGTGTAGTGATGGCTGTCATTACAGCTACCCAAGTGGTTGTTGTTTCTGTTGTAGAATGAAGAGGCTGTTGGGATGACTGATAAGGTGAACAGAGGAAGAAGAGCTGAAGGGCTGCTGCTTCTGACGTTGCAAATTGTTGCTACCATTGCAGTATGCTGCTGCTGTTGATGCTACTGATGCTGTCGCTGCTACTGAAAATGGAGAAGAGGAATTGAAGATGAAGATGTAGCGGCTGCGGCTATTGTGGGGAAAGAAAAGGAGCAGAGCACTAGCTGCTGCTGCTCACGATGCCGCTGCGAAATGGAGAAGGAGCTGATGATGATTTGGAATTGAATGAACGGAAGAGATACAACTGCTGGTGTTATTACAGTTGCTGCTGGTGCTATTACAGGTACTGCTGGTGCTACCGAATGAAGAGGAACGCCATGCAAAAAATAAGAACATAAACAGGGGCGAGATGGGGGCATGTAGCCGTTGCTGCAATCCGGACGTGAGGATGAATAACCAGAAATGTGTTGAGCATTGTGCTCTGTCTTGGATGACGAGTAAGACCAGGAAGAAGCTCTGGTTGGTGGCTGCACCAGCAAGCAAGAAGGAGAAGACAACCGAGGAAGGGAATGAGCAGAGAACAGGGGTGATGATGATATGTGTATATGAGTGTGATGCAGTTACCGTAAAACGTGAATAGGGGAAGAAATTGGAGCTGGTGGCTACCCAGTTACTGTCCGTGAAGCAGAAGATCGAAACCGCCATTGCTGGCCGTGCGTGTGCTGCTGTTGCTACTCTGGATGGCCGTTGCACGAACAGAGGAAAACCACTGGTATTTGTTGGTTTGTGAAACAGAGAACAAACCAAAGAAAAGGGAGCAAAATATGAAGTTTTGTGATTCAAAAATTCTGGTTTGATTTGGAGATTTCTGATGGTTGTTTGATGAATAAGAAAAAAAAAACCGTGAAAAAAAAATCTGTGTTATGGCTTTGGTGTTGTGTGAATTGGGTCGTTAACTTTGGGGGCAAAGAGGAACCGTGGTTGCTGTGAAGAACAAAAATGACAAAAAAATCAAATTAGGGGTTTTTGATTCAAAATTAAATTTCGTGATGATTTTGGGCATAAATTCGTAACGATGTGGTGTCTTGAGAAATAAAAAATGTGAAGAACATTTATTTTGGTGGTAAATGTAGATGATGAATGAACATCAGGAGTTGGTCGTTGGCGTCACTTACCTGAAGAAGATGATGCGAGATTTATATATTTTAGCGTATCGAGGATGTCGAAGGAAAGCAAGGAGCCCTGAAGATCGACGAAATTAGGTGGGCGTGATTTCTTTGCTCATCTGTATTATATGGATTTAAGATTCAAAACATTTGTTTGAATAGTTCTAGAATTACTAGAATTTTGTTAGGAAATTAATTAAACTTGTTTGGCGTGCTTGGATGATGGGTGATGATTTATTTAAATTGTGCTTTGTTTACTTATGGCATGCGTTAATAGGAAAACATGCATTTAGATTTCATTATTTACTTGTGAATAGCCTGCATTATTTGATCTATTTTCCATGATATGTGGTTGGCATGATTGAAATTGTTCGTAAAACTAAAATAAGACGTGGTTTATTAAGAATCCACGTACTGGTGCGATTGACGAGCCTGAAGCAGATCGAGGTGGCATTTCCTAGATGTCACTGCTTGAGATCATTGAGCTACAAGGTAGATTGTAGGTATTCCTAAGCGGAGCTGCCTGTGACAACTCGAAGTCTTTGGGAAATGGTACGATTCATGATAAGTACACTCTCTTAGGCTATGATGTGAGTGTCGATTGATTTTACAAGGTTACAGGAACCCTCTGAGATTAAATTGGATCACAGGAAATACCGAGGGGCATCTCAACCCTCTTCCGGTCTTAGACTTCGACCAAAACTAATTGAATGTTCGAACGCCTAATGTTTGAAAGTGTTTGTAATGTTTTGGATTGGGTCTGTATAATGCATGTGATGTGTAGAATCGATCCACTGAGCTTTCGAGCTCACTCCCACTTTATTTTTCAAGTACACGTAGACCTAGAGTGCGGTGATCTATGTCAGAAGACTTGCACTCTGATTGAACACCTCGTGGGGAGGTCGTCCAGGATAGGACTTAGAGATCATATTTTATTTATGTTACTGGACTATTTTAATGTGCTTCCTGTGAGTTTGACTTTGGTTTATTTTATCTTTAAATGGCTTTTCATGTTTAATAATTTAGTTTGAATAAATAGTTTTAAAGTATTTCTACTGCATTAACTATGAATTATATTGTTAAAATCGGTGAATGTTTTGAGAAATTGTTTGATTTATTCGTTTTGTATAAGAAACTTATCCAGAGATTGACTTGAAAACTAATGGTTATGAACTGAATTTTGAAGAAAAAAATATTGACAAAATGAAACTTTTAAGTAGCATCTCAATTTTTAATGGGCGACGATCCACACGTGAGGTAGCATGTGAACGAAGGTTTTGGTCGAAAATTGGGGTGTTACACACATAGACTTCTACTTAGAATTCCATTACACCCATTATAATGGTGCAAATGACTCGATTTCCACGGTTGCCCATTTTCCACTATGTTGATCAGGCATAGTACAACATGTGCATCTATAGATGTATTCTAAGGCTGAAGCAAGACCCACCATATTGTACTACTCAATCCTAGTACAACACAGTGCGTAAAAGTTCTTCCAAAAACACCAAGTATTTGCCAAACATGGTTCGTCATTCTCTGAATCTAGGATTCTTCCATACTCCTAATCCCTATGCACCCAATCCTATATAGAGACTAGAGATACATGGTCCTCCCTTACTTGGGTCTTGACCAAACAAGTATGTATTCAAACACGTTTTCTGTCTCTAAACTATGTTCTAAAAGATTTTTATTTTATTTATGATCCAATGTACTTTCTAGACAACACCCGGTCTCTACCTAAACCTATGGTGTCGTTACTTGGCCAATATGTTCCTCAGTAGGATTACCAAGTTTGACTTCATAAATTTCTATGTGACACCAACGTCTCAAGTTCTGGACCATTCCTGCGTAGGCATCAATCCTCAAGGACATCCTTTCAAAGCAGAATTCAAACTATCAGAGACATTCTTCAAGGAAGAGTATCACACCTTCCAGGATATCCACTCCGTGCAGACATCACACTCTCAAGGACACCTACCAGTATTCAAGTCACACCTGCAACTGTGAACTCAGGCACGTTGGCATCACCTTAGACTTTTCCTAACTATTAACCTCCTAGTTGACACTTATCCATTCCTTTAAATCCTTTGTCGAAGACATCAAATTAATTGAGAAATTCATTTTTCAGTGAAAATAAAATCCGATGAAAATTCAAGTCTAGCCTAGTATATCATAGTACTGGGCTCTGATACTATATTTGTAACACCCCGATCCTCACACAAACCTCCCATCGTATATTGTGGGTCGTCACTTGATGAGAATTGGAATGTGACTTAAAATCTTTCTGTCAAATTCCTTTAAAATAAGTTCAAAACACATTTTTTTCATTTAATAAATAGTCAAATTATTTTCGTATAATTCATCGAATTATAAGAGTAAATTAAACAAAAATTGAATCAGAAATTTAAAATTCATGCAGCGGAATAAAGTTTTCCCAAAATTCGACTAAACTAATTTCATCATACTAAAATAGTTCAAGTCATATAATCAAAACATTTATTTACAAGTAAACTGTAAAGCAAAAAATTTAAATACATATTTAGTCTGTTTAGATTTTTAACAAAAAGAAAACTCGTATCCAAAAGATCTAGACGACTAGCCTATTCGGACAAACTAATGTTGATCACCTATGTTTCATTTCTGTGAGTACCTATGAAATAGAAATTTGGATGAGCTCAAAAGTCCAATAGATCATTCTTACACATCATACATATTATACAAATCAAAATTCAAAACATTACAAACACTCTCAAACATTCATTTGGTTTTAGTTGTAATCTAAGACTGGAAGAGTGTTGAGATGACTCTCGATATTTCCTATGATCTAATCTAATCATATCAGGTTTGAAGTACCATATACAATTAGTTAAGAATCAGTATCACAATCTAAGAGAGTGTACTTCCTGCAGCCTCATACTAACTCCCAAAGACTTCTAGTTGTTGTAAGCAGCAGAAGGTTAAAAATACCTAAGATCCGCCTTGTGGCTCATTAATCTCAAGCGGTGACATATAAGAGATGTCATCTCGATCCGCCTCGGACTCGTCAATTGCACCAGTACGTGGATTCTTAATAACCATTTAATCCTATTTTAGTTTTCAAACAATATTAATCATGTCAAACCAACACACTTAGCAATCAATCAAATGCATAATTTATGCAAATATTATGGTAAATGAATTGAATGGATATTAGAGTATTACAATGCAATCCATATAAATATATGCATGGAATTAAATAACAAACCATCATGTTATCATCAAAACATTTCACTTAAGTTAAATAGGTTCATCAACATATTTTTAATTATTTTAAAACTATTAAATCAAAATGCTTTGAATTTAAAATTCGTATAATATAGATGAATAAGGAAATTCTGCCCACTTGAATTTTTGGATTTCCTTCTTTTCCGTTCATCGCTAATGTTCGTTCTAAGAATTTCAATTTATAATAGAAAATTCCTTACAATAATTATTTATAAGTTCTCATTTTCTTTTCCCAATTTAAATAAAATAATTTCCTAACTAAAAGATTTATAGTAATTTCCATGGCTTTTAATTTAGCGATTTTTTTACTAGTCGAATTTATTTTAATATTCACATCTATGTATTAAAATTAATTAAAATAAATGTTTTTCAATCTCTTAGTCTTCATAATTTAAATAATTTATTCATATTTTAAATAAATTAATTACAAATAAAATAAGACTTCTAAATATTATAATTTTAGTTTTCTCAATGTTTAAAATTTTACTCTTTTTTATTTAATGCTTTCAAAAGTTTATTTTTCATGTTTTTAACTAAATAAAATAATTTATTTATTTTTTGTTTCTAATATTATTTTTTACTTACTGTTTAAAAATTATCCTTAGTTAAATTAGGATTATAACAGTAAAAATCTTTTAAATTTGGATTGTATCCACATAATGCTGAAATTTAAGTTTTCTAAAAAAATATTAAATCTTCTTTTCGAATTTTCTAAACATTTAAATTAAATTAAATTATTAAAATAATTTATTCTAAACAAATTTTTGTTCAAGATCACAAAAATTAAATAAACAAATAAATAACTAAAATGATTATCACACCTTTCGAATTTGGTTCCCTGCTCAGGAATTCAATTTCACGTTCAATAATTCAAGTCAATCTTTTGATTTGTTGTTCGGCATGCTCAACCTTATTCAACAATCATCAAACATATTCAAATAATTTTCAACAATCATTAACCATTTTCATCAACTCAATTTCATGTTTCGAGATTTCAAATATGCTCTTCGTTCTTCACCAAATCAAACCAGAAATTTTTGAATCCAAACCACACCAAAAATTCGATTTACATCCAGCAACTTAATCCACGTCAAACAACTCAATTACGTTCAATCCCCAACCAAAAATCATCTAATTGCACAACTTAACAAGGATTCAAAAGTAGAAATTCAATCATCATCTTCACTATTTTTAATGACCGAAAAAAAACTAGAAAAATGAACCGAATTTCATTCATTCCTTCTTCTATTCTTGCTGAACGTGAAATCCAAAACAAACTCAAATTTTTGAATCACAATTCCAGATTTTAACCGAAATCACGAACCAAAAATGAGAAACAAAAGAACCCAACAAAAATCTAATTTTCAGCTTCGTCTTCTTTGATTTCACGGATGCCCAAAAATCCAACAATCAAATATGTTTCCTCTTCTTGCTTCTTTGAGTTCTCGGATAGCAAACCCAAAAATTTAAAGCTCTAAATTCGAACTTCTTTCTTCTTTGGATCCCTTGGTTCGTGCTTTGTTTTAACGCCCCTAACCCATAAATTTTTGAATCAAAATTTCAGTTTCCAGCCTGTTCTTCTTCAATTTCCAGATTTTCTTCTTCTTCTTCTTCTTGTTTGGTTCTTCTTCTTCAGATTCTCATTTATCAGCTTCAATGTCCAAAGAAAAAAATCCAGATTTTTCATTCCATTTATCTGGATTGTTCGATGTCTTCACCGCCCCAAATCGATCTCTTTCAATTTCCAAAACTTCCCCTCTCTGACCGCGAGAATTTTCTGGTTTGGTTGTTGAATTTTCAGTTTTTTTTTTCATTATTATTCTAATCACCAATTAAAATTTATTTCTCAATTAAAATTTTCATCAAAGAAGAAATGATTCAACATTAAATTTTATTTCTCACCCAAATATTAAATATTTATTTATTTTATCTTATAACATACATATATTTTTATTTTTGATGCATTTCTAATTTTTAAAATTTTGTTTTTGACATTATTTTATTTTTTTTTAAATTATGTTTTTGACATACACACTTTACAAAATTTGGGATTGTTACAAAATGTAACACTCCTAAAATTTACGAATGCGTGCATGTCACAAGTGAAATAAAAATATAAAATAAAATTATGTGTTTGTTGTGAAATGAGAATTTGAAATAAAATAATAAAGAAAAATGCTTGCGAGAAAATAATAACAATAAATATTGTTATTTGTGCTCTAGGAAATTTAAAGAATGATGGGTATTTGACAAGTATGGATAAAATAGAAATAAATTTTAGACAAAATATAATAAAGAAGAAAAATAAACGAGTACTAAGAAAGTAAATAAATAATAAATTTTAAAATTAATAAAATAAAAATAAAATAAAAATATACAAAATATAAAATAAAATAAAATAAAATAAATTTTATAATATACAAAATAAAATAAAATACAAATAAAAATAAAATAAATTTTAGAATTAATAATGTCAAAAATTACAAATAGGAGGTTCGCAAAAAAGAAAATAAATAAAAGATATATTTAAATAAATGTTTTGACTGCAAATTAATTAAAATAAATTAAATAATGAATTAAAGTGGAGATTAGTTATTTGACAAAAAAAAATGAAATGGTGAAAATTTGGTTATTTGATTAAAAATAATAATAATAATAATAATAATAATACAGATTTGATCGAACAATAAAAGTAATGTGTTATAATATAAGGAAAGCTTAATTTAAAAAAAAAAAAATAATAATAATAATAAACAAGGGGATGTTCTGTTTCTGCTGGAAAAACAAAAAGGAAAAAAACCAAAAAAATCCGGAAAACTCAAGAACAAGAAGAACAGAAGAATCGGGAAGAAGAAAACCAAAGAAAAAAAAATGAACAAAGAAGGAGCAAACGTGATTGGGATGTTGATGTGGCGAACAACAAGAACAAAGAAGATAAAAATCTAGGGCATTGGTGTTGTGTGATTTGGCATTTTAGGTATCTGAATGTGATTTGGTATTTTGAATAGCAAGAACATGATTTGGGAGTTTTAGATTTGAGGATGTGTGTTTGGTGATTTAGGGCTTTGATTCTTGGTTGATGCTGGTCGTGATGTATGAGCAAAGAAAAGGGGAAGAAGCTCTGCTGCTGCTTGGATGAAGATGATGCTGGTACGTGGTGTGATTTGGAGTCTTGTGAATGTGTTGGGACGATCAGAACAGAGGAAATGAAGAAAGAAGACACATAGTTACCATTGCTGTGCTTGTTCAAAGAAGAGAGGATATTAAGTGTAGCTGATGCGATTTTGGTGAGTGAAGCACAAAACCAACTATGTTTGATTGCTGCAGTGCATGGGAAAGAAGATTGGCGAAGAAAAAATAGAAAATAGATGCTGCGTGTGGTATTTGCTCGCAGAGAAAGAAGAACGTTGCTGCTGTTGGCATGGTTTGGGCGAGCGAACAAGGAAACCAGCAACATGGGTTTCTTTTTGTTGTTGCTGCCGAATGAAGGTAAAAAAATGGGTAGAAATCTGCTGGTTTGGGTATGAAACCATACAGAAAGTGCTGCTAGATGAAGAACAAAAACCAACAGCTTGTGTGTGCGTTTTGGCTATAATGGAAGAGGATGAAGAAGAAAATTGGTGCATTTTGAAAGCTGGTTTGTGCATTGTATAAAATTCAGCTGTCGGTGTGTTTTGGACAAGGATGATGAAGCTGGTTTGTGCATTGTATGTTTGCTAGATGGTGAGTTAAGCTTGCGGGTTTTGATGTGCGAAGAAGATGAATGTGAAGCTGAAAATGAAGAATAAAATTCAGCTTTGTTGCTGGTGCTAGTTCATGAAGAAGAAGAGCCGCACCTGTGCACAGGGCCTCTGCACCTATAGTGACTTACGAGGTACTGTTCCATCCTCTTGAGATTTTCTTTCGCCTCCGTGGAGATTCGAACCTATGATATGGGGATAAATACGTAGATTTCACGAATTCTGCTACCATTAAAGGCGAATCTCTTTAGAATTCGTGAAACATATGTACTTATCGCCAGGTCATAGGTTCGAATCTCCGCAGAGACAAAAAAAAGTCCAAGGAGAAGGGACAGTACTTTGTGAGTCACCACAGGTACAAAGGCCCTATGCACAGGTGTGGAGGCCTTGTAGACCCAAGGCTTGGTTGTAACAATAAAAGACGATGACTCAATGGTACTGAAATTCGTGAAATCTACATACTTATCCCTAGGTCGTAGGTTCAAATCTTCATAGAAGTAAAAAAAAATTTTAAGGAAAGGGGACAGTACCTTGTGAGTCACCACAGGTGCAAAGGCCCTGTGCACAGGTGCAGAGGCCCTTTGGGCCCGGGACTGGGTTGTGATAAAGAGGGGATAAAAATCTGGTTTGTGCTAGAAAGAAGAAGGGTTTTAGATTTGGAATTTTGGCTACTTTTGTGGATGAAATTGTGAAGAATGTGTGCTATTGTTTGGGAGCCACTGCATGAAATCGAAGAGAGAAATCGTTGCTGCATTTGCTCCCGCAACGAAGACGACGATGAACGATGCCTAGCTTCATAATTGGATTTGAAAGGTATCATGTGTATTTCTTTAAATTTCAAAATTTTAGATAGTTGAAACTAATTGTCCAGTTGATTTTAGATGTGCAAAAATGAAAATTAGAAAATTTGAACCTTCAATAGTTAAAAATATGAACTTAAAGCCTTATTAAATCTTTTTATCTTAGAACTATTATTTTTTATTTATGTGGATTTTGAATAGAGACTCAAATTTTGAAAAAAATATTAAAAATAAATTTTTATTTTATTTATTTATTTTTATCTCGAACTAAAGTTAGCTCAGAATTAATTATTAAAATTATCTAACTTATTCTGAATGTCTAGAAAAAAAACTTGAAAGAGAGCTCAATATCTTTAGAAACTCAAATTAAAGGATTCTGCAGTAACAATCCTAATTTAATAAGGAATGGGTTTTATATAACAGACGAGAAATAATATTAGAGGTTTAAAATTTAATTATTTTGATTAGTTGAAAACGTGAAAAATGAACCTTTAGAAGCTTATAATTTTCTATAGGAAAAGAATGAAATTTTAGGCCCTAAAACTAAACTTATGATATTTAGAAATCTTATTTTGTTCGTAATTAATTTAGTTACGATATGAATAGAATTACTTAAAGTGTGGAGATTCGGAGATTAAATGAACATGGGTGAATTATTTTGGGAGCCCAAATTTAAGTTTTAGTGTTTTTAATTTATTAGTTCTAATCCAAATAAATTTACTTAAAAGTGAATAAATTGTAAAAGCTTGAAAATTAATTATTAAAGTTTTTAATTTTAGATTAAGATTACATAATAAAATTCTAGAATCTTGGAATGACCTTAAAGTAGTTGGAACTGATATTTATACCTTCTAATTATTTCAAAAATCATTTAAGCTAAAGAATATTTTGAATAAAATTATATGTCAACTAGCAACTTAGAAAGTTTTGTTTATTTTTTAAATTTTAGATTTTTCAATTTAAGAGTATCGAATATTTTGAACAAAAACAAGGTGGCCCTAAAGATCGGCGGGATCAGGTGTGATTTCCTTGCTCATATGTATTATGTAGATTTAAAATTCAAAACATTTATTTGAATAGTTCTAGGTTATTAGAATTTTATTATGAATTTGATTGAAATTATTTGATATGCTTAAATGTTATGTGATGAATAATTATTTCATTATTTCATGCATGAATACGAAAACATGCACTTAGATTTCATCATTTACTAACGTAAACTATCATTCTCAATTGCTTGCATTATTTGATTTATTTTTCTTAATATGTGTGATGTTTGGTATGATTGAATTTGTTTGTAAAATTAAAAATAAGAGGAAACATTATTAAGAATCCACGTATCAGTGCGATTGACGAGCCTGAACTGGATCGAGGTGGCATCTCCTATATTTCACCAGTTGAGATCGACGAGCTATGTGGCGAATCGTAGGTATTCCAACCTTGAGCTGCCTGCAACAGCTAGAAGTCTTTGGGAGGTAGTACGAGGCTGCAGTAGTACTCTTTTTTAGACTGTAATACCATGATACTAAGACATAACTAATTTTAGATGGTATTCAAGACCTTTTATGATTAGACGAGATCACGGGTAATACCGAGAGTCATCTCAACACTCTTCTGGTCTCAAACTTCGACCAAAACCAAACGAATGTTTGAAACACCTAATGTTTAAAAGTGCTTGTAATGTTTTAAGTTTTGATTTGTATAATGCGTGTGATGTCTAGGAATGATCCACTAGACTTTCGACCTCACTCCCATTTCTTTTTCAGCAACCTATGGACGTAGTATGCAGCAATCTACGTCTGAAGACTCTCCCTTTGCTTTGAAACCACATGGGGAAGGTTATCCGAGATAGAAAGATTTTATATGTTGTATTTTACTTGATTTTGTAACCAAATGACAGGTATGTTTTTCTTTTGAGTTTAATATCATTATTTTATTGCATTTATTTTGATTTTGGATTTCAATCGATCAGGTTATTGATTATGTTTAACAATTATTGTTTGAATAGAAGTTTTTAAAGTAATTTTGTTGCGTAAATTATAATTTGCGATTCTTGACTCGTGATTTATAATTGATGATTCATGATTTTAGACTTGTTATCAGGAAACTTGAAATTGAAGAAAGAGATTTTGACAGAAACAATTTAAGTAGCATTTCGATTCTCAGTGGGCAATGACCCGCACGTGAGGCATCTCTGCCAAGGGGGCGCATCTCCGCGCTAGACCCATAGCACATGATAGGAGATCCGATTGGGAGTTGGGATGTTAAAAATATGGTATCAGAGCCCAGTATTATGATATACTGGGCAAGACTCAATTTTCTATAGATTTGATTTTCACTGAAAAATGAATTTTTTGTTTGATTTGATTTCTTCGACAAAGGATTTAAAGAAATGAATAGAGGTCACAAAGTGGATAGGATTTGGTTTTTCATTAGAATTGAGTTTTGAACTTAATTTTGAAAGGCACTCAATGATGCCAACATATTTAAGTTCTATTATTGATATGACCCGAGTACAAGTAGTGATCCCTGATGATTGACCTTCTTTCGGGATAAAGATCCTTGAAAGGTTGATCTGGTTAGATCTTCTTCTTCGAAAGTATGTACCAGAGGGTTGATCTTTATGTTGAATAAAGGTCCTAGAAGGTTTTATTATTATTCTAGAAAGGTCCAAGATGACAGTACTTGAAATGGATGGTATTACAAGGATTAATTGCATAAAAATGGATAGGTGTCAACTAGGAGGCTAGTAGTTTAGGAAAAGACTAGGGTGATGCCAACGTGGTTGAGTTCATAGTCGTAGGTGTGAGTGGAGTACTGGTAGGTGTCCTTGAGAGTGTGATGTCTATACAGGGTAGACATTCCTAAAGGTATGATGTTCTTCTTTTGAAGAATATCCCTGATGGCTTGACTTTTGCTATGGAAGGATGTCCTTGAAGGTTGATGCCTGCACAAGAAAGGTCCAGAACTTGAGACGATGGTGTCACATAGGAGTTTTATGAAGTTAAACTTGGCAATTCTACTGAAGGACATATTAGCCAAGTAAAGTAATGAGACCCTAAGTCTAGGTAGAGACTGGGTGCTGTCTCAGGAGTATAGTGGATCATAAATAAAATGAAAGCTTTTAGGACGTAGATTAGAGACAGAAAACTTGTTTGAACGCACACTTGTTTGGTTTAGACCTGAGTCTGGGAGGATTCTGTATCTCTGGTCTCTAGTAGGATAGGGTGTTGTAACACCCCGTAACTTAGTGATCACGCCATGTCGCGAGTAGGCATAAAATAAAATAAAATAAAATAAATTTTAAATTATAGAAAAAAAAGATCGATGAACATTTATTTTAATAAATTTTAATATCTAAAGATGAATCATTTATGTTAAAAGAGTAACTTGAAAATTTTAAATGATAAATAAATAAATTAGACTTGGTTTAAATCTTAGATATAAAAACCTTATTTTATGTGAAATGAAATTTAGTGAACATAAGTTATTTATTTATAGAACCCAAATTTAAGTTGTAGCGTTTTTAAATTAATTGCTCAAATCTAAATAAATAAGAAATGAATAAAACGTCAAGTTTGAAAATTTAATTATTCAAGTTTTAAATTTCAAATTGAGAAATTTATAACATTTAGAGAATTGTTCATCTTGAAATATATGAAATCCTAGGATTCTAGAATAACCTTGAATAGTTGAAATTAATAATCAGACTTCATAATCAATTACAAAATTGTTTAAACTTAAGAGTATCGTGAATAAAATTAAATGTGGATTAGGAACTCAGAGAATCTCATAAATTGTTGAATTACAGATTTTTCAATTTAGAGTATCGAAGATCTTGATAGAAATCGAGGGAGCTATAAAGATCTGCGGAATCAAGTGGGCGTGACTTCCTCGCTCATTTGTATTATACAGATTTAAGATTCAAAACATTTGGTTGAATAGTTTTAGGATTATTAGAATTTTGTTATAAAATTGATTGAACTTGTTTGACTTGCTTGGATGATAGTGTGATGATTGATTTAAATTATGCTTTGTTTATTTATAGCATGCACTAATAGGAAATCATGCATTTAGACTTCATTATTTCCTTATGTGAACAGCCTACATTATTTGATTTATTTTCCACAATATGTGTGATAGTTGGCATGATTGGAATTGTTTGTAAAACTAAAATAAAAAGATGGTTTATTAAAAATCCATGTACTAGTACGATTGACGAGCCTCAAGCGGATCGAGGTGGCATCTCCTATATGTCACCGCTTGAGATCGTCGAACCACAAGGCGGATTGTAAGTATTCCCACCCGGAGCTGACTGTAACAGCTCGAAGTCTTTGGGAGATGGTATAATGCTGCAGTAAATACGCTCTCTTAGACTGTGATGTGAGTATCGATTGATTTTAAATGATTATTGGAACCCTCTGAGATTAGATTGGATCACAGGGAATACCGAAAGGCATCTCAACCCTCTTTCGGTCCTAGACTCTGACTAAAACAAAGGAATGTTGAACACCTAATGTTTGAAAGTGCTTGAAATGTTTTGGATTGAGTCTGTATAATATATGTGATGTGTAAGATCGATCCACTGAGCTTTCGAGCTCACTCCCACTTTATTTTTCAGGTACACATGGACTTAGAGTACCGTGACTTATGTCAGAAGGCTCGCACTCTAATTGGACACCTCATGGGGAGGTCGTCCAAGATAGGTGACTTGGAAGACATGTTTTATGTATTTACATTGGTTTAACTTCGATGGTTTTATCTTTCAATGGCTTTCTTTGTGTAACGATTTTAGTTTAAATGAATGGTTTAAAAGTATTCCGTTGCATTGCTTATAATTTATTCGGTAAAATTATTGTGATTTTCTATCTTGCACAAAATATTTAAAAAGGTTATGAACTTGATTTTCAAGAAAAGATTTTGACAAAAGAAAAACTTTTAGTAGCATCTCGATTTTTCGACGGGCGACGATCCACACGTGAGGTAAAACGTGATCGAAGATCCGGCTGAAAATTGGAGTGTTATAGGTGCATAGGGATTTGGGGGTACGAAGGAATCCGGGATTCAAAGAATGATGAACCATGTTTGATGAGTGATCAATTTCTTTGGCTAAACTTGTACTTACTATATTGTGCTTGAATGGGGCGGTACAGTATGGTGGGTTTTTGTAACACCTCAGAATTTTGTAAGCGCACTATGTCGCAAGTCGATATAAAAAAAATGATTCATAGAAAAAAAAGAATGAGACTTTAAAATAAATATCTAAGAGTGTGTTGAAAATGAAGTAATTGGTAGTTTTATAAAATAAGATAAATGAAAATATGAATTTTAGAATTTACAATACTTTAGGAAATAATACTAATAATGGTAATGAATGAATTGGAATAATGTTTTATTTAAATATTGATATAGACCATAATTTGATAGAATAGTCAAGTATGAGTTGATGAAATTACTAACGAGTTAAAAATCCAAGAGTTGTTTGAGACGGGAAAAATAAGGTTTTGAAGAAATGTGTGGAGATTAATTAAATTTAAATTATGATTAACTAGGTTAAATTCATTAAATTAATGTAATATATATGTGTGTGTACATAGGTACAAAATAAAAATTTAATAAATGTGTAGAAATCTAATAAATTAAATTAGTTAAATAAAATGATGGGTATATATTAAGTTATAACTAATGAATAAATGATAGGTATAGATTCAAATTTTGCTTAGCATAAAGGATAGGTATATATGAGTTGTAATCGAAATTGGTAGAAATAGGTGGGGCTGTGAGTTTGCAAACGAAGAAGAGTGCCGAGTGGAGTCTCGAATTATCCGGACAACGGAAGATTGAAGAAGAAGCCAATGCAGCGTTTAACTAGCGTGATTAACTTGAAGAAGAAGAAAAAAAATTTTGTTGTTACCGTGGGTTGTGAAGCAAGAAGATGGGTTGCGGGACGAGGGAAGAGGAAGAAGACTAGCCCCTGCTGGTTCTACGGCTGCTGCTGTGTTGAAGAAGAAGAAGAAGAAGAAGCAAGAAGAACAGAGCAAGAAAGAAGAAGAGCAGCTACCGAAGGGGAAGAAGACTGTTCTGGTTTCTGGTTGCTGTAGTCGGAGAAACAGAATTGAAGAAGCAGAGGTGCACAAATGGTGTTGTGTCTCTGGTTTTGAAGATGAAGAAGTTGGTTGCTGCAGACGAAAGAAAAAGAAACAAAAGGGAAAGGAAAAAGGAAATGAAAAAGCCGAAAGGATGATGCAGCAAATGGTGCTGCCATTGCTGCCGCTGCTGTTACCGTCGAACAAGAAGAAGAGGAGGTAATCGAGCTCAGGTGAACTACGAACAGAAGAAAAATAGATGAAGCTGCTGCTGCTTGAACCAGGGCCGTCCTTATTGCAGAGCGAAGAGTGAAGCTGGCGTGTGGCTGGTGAGATGAACAAAAGGGAAGAACTGAAGTTGTGCTAGTGCTCTATGATATTTGGATGATGGAAGGCACAGACGTGAAGAGTGAAAATAGAGCCTCTGCTGCTACGGTTGCTGTTGATGTTGCGGCTAGAATGAGGAAGAACCCATGAAAAAGAAGAAGAGGAGGTTGCTAGGGGGTGTGTTGTTGATGCTGCTGCAAGACTAAAAGAAGTTGTGGGTTGTGGTTTTGGCTGCTGGTACGTGTTTGTGTGACGAACAGAGGGAAGGTGTTAATATATAATAATATCTATAAGATATTATATAAGATAAGATATTAATTATAAAGATTATATTGTATTTAATATATATTATATGGTATCTAAAGGATATTATACGGTA
>JAJIYU010000223.1:0-59763 GCA_030144865.1 Tinospora cordifolia | reverse complement strand
ACACCTTCAGAGTTGTGAACGATTCTTCCGTTGATGTAGCATAACACTGAAATTAATCTGTCTGTCATCTACATTTATACAATACAACACAAATATTTCATTAGCATTACCATAAAGATCCTAAGCCCTAACTAGATAATAGTCCACATAGGAAAATAAAGGTCAAGCACTGTATTATGCAGCAAAGACCATGACTCTGTCATAGCCTATTTGGGAATTGTTTTTTTTTAATCCCTTTGAATATTATATAGCTAATAATGTTTAGTATGCTCTTATATAAATAAAGAAGCTGTGTAGAGTTTAGATAGACAATAAGGACTAAGGCAAGGGAATTGTACCCCATATCTTTTTTTTATGTGCATGGAGAAGCTCTTTATTACTACTTATAGGGTCATTCTAGATAGATATTGGATGTTAAATTATCTACTGGAGGTATTGTAACGCCTACTTCTTTAGTTATTGTCTCAGTTCTAATTTATTAAGCGAAAAATGTTTAAATTTAAAAAATATCCTTTAAAATATTTGAAAACATTATTTAACAGCTAAATTTTGGAGTTAAAAAAAATCTTTGCACATTTACTTTTAATACTCGGCGTGGGATCAGACATCTTAAAAAAATATTTCTCTAATTCCGTGTTCTTTTCTTTCATGTTCCTTTGTCTCTTCATTTCAAACTTCTTAATTATCGAAAGTTTTTTCAAATAAGTTTCAAAATCTTTGCTTTTCAATAAGAAACAAAAGCGCCGCTTTCTCAAAAGCATGCTAAAAATCAAATCATTCATGCAATATCTTACCAAAAATCATATTAAACTTGCGCAAAATAACGTGGACCCATCTAATATCAAGTCAAGCCTTTTCATTTAAACCATACCATTAAGATCATTGCAAGAACCAGATGAACTATTGCTGCTATTGTCATCCTACTTTACTTCTTTGGCTGACACCAACATCACATATCAAAGCAAACATAGCCTTGAACCACAGGGTGCTAATTTTCTAAAAGATGTTTGTTATATATATATAGTAGTATTTGGGACCCAATATCAGAAGGCATGCACAGTCACAGGATATATGTGGGACCATAGAAGGGACTATAGGAACTAATACAAGTCCAACTACCAGGATCATGATAGACAGTAGGCCAATCTCCCACTGTAACGGTGAGAAATACTAAGCGAGCTACATTTCACCAAGACAATCCAACAACAGATTTCAAACAGCAAAACCACGCCAACACAGGGTTGTAGAAAACATTACCTTTGGCAGTGAACAACCACGTCTAGGGCACCCAAAATCACGCCACAGATTACTTTTCCGGTGACGTTCCACGCTGGAGACAAGCTCGTCGGAGCAAAATGACGGCAAGCTCACGGTCGGTCTTCTTTTTTCTTACCGTTACGCAGTCACAACACACACCACAAAGATCAATAACGCACCACCACGGCAGTCAAGCAGATCTGCACGATGTCGATCCTCGCCGGAGAGACCTCGTCGGAGCAAAACAGTCGGTCTTCGGAGCAAAACAGATGGTCGTCGGAGCAAAACAGACGGTCGTCCGAGCAAACACCGTCCGACCTTGGAACAACCCTTACGCAGTCAAAATTTTACACACGAGGTTTACAGTAAATAAGCGACCGTAAAAAGTAAAAACCAAATCTGGGTTGGCCTTTATAGGGCGAAAATAGCATCTTTTTGAAAGACGCTTTCAGCACAACGCAGAAAGCGTCTTTCAAAAAGACGCTTTCAGCTTTAGGTTGGCTAGGGCGAAACTAGCGTCTTTTTGAAAGACGCTTTCTGCGTGTGCTGAAAGCGTCTTTCAAAAATACGCTTTCAGCTCAAATGAAGAAAGCGTCTTTTACAAAGACGCTTTCAGCAAACGCAGAAAGCGTCTTTGGTAAAGACGCTTCCGTTACACCGTCTTTCCAACGGTTTTTCTCTTCTTTGTGGCAACGAGTAACGGCCCACGTGGATGTATACGTGGACATCAACGTGTCCATTTACTGTAGATAGATGGGTATATTAGGTATAATTTTGTGAAGTTAGGTATTTTTAATTTAATTTTGAATATTTGAGATAATCATGAAAATTTCCCGTTCGACAGGACCCGATTCCAAGCCGTCGGATTCCTTTAACCGGGTTAAGATTGGTCAACGTTTTTGACCACGGTGAATGGGGCATGGCCGTCTAGCAGGCCCATTTACAGTGGTACTTGGAACTTGGAAGGGAAGAAGACTGTAAAGCAAGAAGAAGAAGAAGAAGAAAACGAAGAAGAAGAAGATTTAGTAATGGCGAAAAAGTGGAAAGAAAGAGTTGAAGCAGAGGTTAGAGCAGAAGGTAATGAAACCGAAGCAGTTGAAGAAGAAGAAGAGCAGTGTAACAATGGCGGAACCGAGAGAAAGAGGAGAAGGAAAGAGAAGAAGAAGAGGAAGGAGGGTAATAAAGACAAGGAGATTCCAACTGTGAGCATAGCCGTTCCTGGTTCTATCATCGACAACGCTCAGTCTCTAGAACTCGCCACGCGAGTACACTTTCTTTTTTTACTCGTCCTTTGAAGCTCTTGTCTTCGTTTTTAGGGTTTTGGAATTCCTTTATTTCTCAAGTTTCTTTTTTCCTTTTCTTTTTTGTTTTTATTTTCTTCTCAGTTGGCTGGACAGATTGCCAGGGCCGCCACCATTTTCAGAATCGATGAGGTCTTAGTCAACTACTTGTATTTCTTCCTGCTCTACGATTAGTTCTTGTGGTATTTCATGTGGCCGCTTTGTTTGGATTTAAGATCTTATTTTATCGATTCTTTTGTTTACAATTTTTCTCATTCATTTATCACAAGAACTGCATGTTTGGTTTAATTAATCTGTGGCAGCACTGGTTCTTAACTGCTGATGACATTAGCTTGTGTAGAGTAGCTGGTCTTAATTGTCGTTTAAAAATTTTCTTTTGATTTGGTTGAATGCTGTAGAAGACAAGGAACTTACAAAAACCTGTGGTACAAACAGGTGGTAGTGTTTGATAACAAGAGTGTGGCCATGGATGATTCTTGTGCCACAACAGCAGAGGGTGAAGATAGTACTGAAAGTGGTGCTCCATTTCTTGTAAGGATTTTGGAGTATTTAGAGACACCGCAATATTTAAGAAAGAGTCTCTTCCCGATGCATAGCAGCTTAAGATTTGTGGTGAGGACTTGGGTTCTCCTTTTTATTTACCCAAATGAAAACTTACACATGCTCTACTTCAACTGCAAATCATTAATAAACCCAATGGGATCTCATTTTTACTTGCATTTTGCAGGGTTTGTTGCCCCCTCTTGATGCCCCACACCATCTACGGAAGCATGAATGGGGACCATATCGTGAGGGTATATTTATTTGTGTTCTTAGTATATATAAAATTGATTTTACTGGTAATATCTATCTACGGGGCAGCTGTAGTTTTTGAATTCTCAATGAACTTATCTAACATTTTATTGGTGCTTAGTCTGTGGACCGGGGCACTAACTCTCAAGTTTTTTCACAAACTTATGAGTGGGAGAAGAGCTACTGATTCCATTACTAAACTTGAAGTTGCGGATTGGGTAGTTGTGGAGGATGAGAACTAAATTGTTGTTGAAGTTGTTGGGTACCATCAAAATGTTTTCTCTTAGGTGGTGACTTAGGCTTTGGGTGGATGGATTGTAATGTTGAGCTATTTTGGGCTTCGGAATGTCCTTTTTGCAATATTAAGTCATAGTGGCGGTTTTTGATTGTGATGGATGAAAATCCTAGGGCTCGACGGTTTGACTTTGGCATTTTGTTAGGGCTGTTGGGATATTGTGAGGGATGACTTGTTGAAGGTGCTGGGAATTTCACTAGTTAGGATCATTAACAAGTGCACTAATGAGACCTATCTATCTCTTATTTCAAAGAAGGTAGTTACCAAGGGGTCCAAGATTATAGGCTTATTAACCTCACAACAAGTTTCAACAAGATTTTGGCAGAAGTTCTTGCTAACAGGTTGAAGGTTGTGCTTTAGGATACAGTTTCAGAACATCAGTTGGCCTTCTTTACTTAGTGGATAGATAATCGATGTAGTTCTCATGGCCAATGAGTTGGTGGAGGAATACAAAATTCATAAAAGGATGGGGTGGTTTGTAAACTTATCTTGTGAAGGCTTATGATATGGTCGGGTGGAAATTTCTCAAATATGTTCTCCAAGTGGAGGAGTTGAATTTAAGGGTGCTTCAAATCAATTTCCTATTCTACTTTTATTAATGGCCTCTCTAGGGCGAAGATTCAGTGGAAGCTCAGTTTGAGGCAAGGATATCCCTTATCTACTTTTTGTTTATCTCGGTGGTAGATGTTTCGAGTCAAATTCTAGACAAATCTCGAGAGGCTAACTTGATTGGGATTTTGTTGTTGGGAGGGAGAGTGTGGAAATCTCTCATTTTTAGTTTGTGGATGACACATTGTTGTTCTTTGGTGGAGTGGTAATTATATCCATATCACAACTAAGGTTGTACAATGCTTTTGCTGGGCTTTGAGATGGTGAATAACTTGGAAAAATGCCAGCTTGTTGGCATTTCTATTCAAGAGGTGTACCTTGTGGTAATGGCTAAGAAGATTGGTTGTTCAACTTGGGTCTTGGCCTAGGAAGTATCTGGGGATGCCTTTGGATGGAAACATGACTTCTTTCTCATTTTGGGAACCTATGGTTGTGAAGGTGTTGAAGAGTTTAGAGGGTAGAAAAATATCTAAAGGTGGAAGACTAACACTAATTAAATTAGTTGTGGATGCTCTTCCCACCTATTTCTTTCAATTTCTAAAATCCTAGTGTTGGTGGCACATAGAATTGAGAAATTGATGAGATATTTTCTTTGGGAGAACCAAGATATGGTGAATAAGATTCATCTTCTTGAATAGAGCATTTTACAAGCAAAAATTGAGTTTGGGGGCTTTAGCATTGGGAAGATTATCTCTAGAAACAGGGTGTTGGTCGCATTGTGGTTATGGAGATTATCAAGGGAGTAGGATAGACTATGGTACGATGTGATTCATAGTGGACATGATTTCTTGGAGAATCACCAAGATGTGAGAAGTGCCCCATGGTTCACCTACCAAAGCCCTTGGAATATTTCCTCAATGTATCTATTTTCCTCTTATTGACTTGTTTCTAAAATTAGTATTAGTGATTTTGTTTATTCTTGGGAAGATATTTAATTAGAACCTGAATCCTTATGTGTAACACCCCAGCCCCCAGATACCGTCGTACACATCACTGACTGGGCGTCTTTGTCTCTCGCCTCGAGACGAAATAAGTCACAAGGTCTGGTCACTCCTGCCACCAATATTCGAAGACCGGGAGGGTTACTTTTGGTCTTTTTCCTTTCTTTTTTTCCTCATACCATCCCAATACGTATTAGAGTGCAGAAACATAACCAATAAACCTAATGCAAAATTAAACATGGGGATGACATGTTAACTAAAATCAATCATGTGATGATTAAACTCATGAAAATGAAATAACATACTCTGACCCAATGGTCTGAGTTCAAAATGAATCAAACATCGAAAGTTTGGCCCCATGGCCAAAGTCAATAAAATAGCTAAACATAAATGAAATGTGGGTCCGTGCACTACAACTGAAAGCATAAGTAAACCGCTACTCCTATATAATCCCAATAGTGGATTGTATCGGCTACTCCAATAATTTTCAAGTACTTGCCCAAG
The DNA here is from genome assembly GCA_030144865.1 of Tinospora cordifolia. Lineage (NCBI taxonomy): Eukaryota > Viridiplantae > Streptophyta > Magnoliopsida > Ranunculales > Menispermaceae > Tinospora > Tinospora cordifolia. The sequence continues at coordinate 54,064 of JAJIYU010000223.1, read as the reverse complement.
CAAATATCTTCAATAGTTATCTGAAAAGTAGATTAGTAGGATGAGCTTAAGAGCCTAGTGGATCTTACACAAAAATATCTCGAGTATTATATCAGTTAACATACAAATATGCAAACACTTATAATACATTACGCATATCAATAATTTAATTGTTTTGAGTTAACGTTATGACCGAAAAGGGTTCTCCCTCGGCATTCCAACTTAGGTTTGGGGAATTCAATGTAACGCCCAAGGCTTATTACACACTCCAAAACCTATCTCGGAATTGCTGTCTCACTCGATCATCAACCAGGGAGTGAATTTTTACTTAGACTCTCAGTCCCATTTCAAACATAGACCCACGTAGGGCTAGGAATACCTACGATCATGCTAGACTACTGCTACAATATCTGCTTCGCCGTGCCGATACGTGGTTAATTCTCTTTATCATCTTTGATTAGTGATCACAAGCATATTCATATTTCAAATATCCAATACAAGTAATGATGGATATAAATAAATAAATCATCATGCTTATAGTCACATCAAACATGCTATTCGATGCATGAAAAATATTGGATAGATTCTAAATTCATACAGGGGATAGCATGCTATAAATTCATATCAAGACAAACAAGCATTCAGATGAATCATACACCTTCCTAGCATACTTCTAAGCAATAATTAATAGTAATCATATATTCTTGTTTAATATTCAAACCAAAATAATACTAAAGAGTTTATGAGATAGTTATCTTCACCTGTTATTTCGCTCCTCGCTCCTAGTTCTCGCCTCAATGGTTACGAATTCATAACCTAATGGTTTAACATGCATATTCTCATCAATATAGGTGTTCGCATGATTTTTAATTCCTAAACCATTATTTAGCGATTTACATGTTATTTGATACACAAATAGGTCATAACCTTAGATGCTATAGTGTTTATAGTTTCATGCATAAGAATCCGATAAACTATTTGTTTATCGTGTAACCCCGGTACTCTCCATGTTACTGTAGTAAAATGAGGTCATTCTCCCAGAGTGCTATGTGCAGTATTGAGATAGTCACAAAGTATTCTGGAAATCGCATCCTGTGTGCGTTTCCGTTTCTCTTGTGACTGAGACTTTTATATTTCAAAACCTATGATTCAAAGATAGGTTTTTTTAGTGGTTAGAAACATTTTATACCTCTTCGTTAATCGTTCTTAATCTATTCTTACCCCAATCACGTTCGCAAGTGATGCTAACACTCTGTTACATAGTATAGTTTCAAACCATATGTTAGAGGTTGTACGGATCTAAAAGTAAGTATTTGAATAGATGCAAATGCTTTTATATCTAGATTCTGTAGGTTTCTCTGTTTAATAAATCGCTCTGAAGTGCCTTAAGGTCTACTTGTGTACTTGTTTCCCCTTGCTGCTCCCTTCTTTCACCTTGAAAGAACGTCATTAACACCTTAGGGGTCTGTTAAATTAAACAAACCCACATATGCTTAGATAACACAAAACAGTGGTGGCAATATTCATCCTAAGTGAAGATGAAAACATTACCTTGTTTTCAATGTTCAACTAACCAATGGTAGCACTATTTATCCTAAGTGAAAATGGAAACATTACCTCATTTGCAATGTTCAACGTTCTTGAAGGTGCGACAATCAACCTTTCTTTAGTGTAGTATAGTTTCTCTCTTCTATCAGTGTTTGTGAGACCGTCTAGAGATAATGGGATGCACCAACACCAGTTTAGAACGAGTGTAGAAGAGGGGAGAGTGAGACGAAGGCGAGCAACTACGGCTGTGTGTGAGTCAAATGATTAGGGTTTTCTTATGGGAACGAAGGTGAGCAGTGGCTGTGAGTGGATCGAGTGATTACGGCTTCTGCACACCGATTTATTTATAAGTTCCGTGGAAGATTTATGGTTTACTAAGTTTCTAATTATGATTTGCAAACACAGGATCGCAGTTATGGCTCGTAGGACCGCAGTCTTAATGCATACCCTAATTGTAGGATTGCGGTCCTCCTACTTCAGGACCGCGGTCTTCACGGACCTCATTCACAAAAATGCCCGAACTTCTTATCACAAGCTGGAAATGCAGGACCGTAGTCCCTCTCACAGAGACTGTGGTCCTGCGACACTCCATAGTGCCAATCACAAGATCGCGGTCCCAACTTTGGGGACCACGATCCTTGTGCGTGGTGCCTTTTTTTTGTTTAGTTTCTAAACCTTTGGTTAACACTTGGGTTATGACATTATGTTTCGTAGATTCTACCAAAGATCTCTTTCCTGTAACCAACTTGTTTTGGCCTTTCATTCGTTGACCAATAATTTCTCTCATTGGGATCTTTGGTTGGTGGCCTCCTTTATCCCATGGGGTGAGCCTAATAGTGCCTCTTTGTCGCATAAGCTTCAAGGTTGTGCCCTTTACGATGATGATAATAGGATTCTTTGGCGTTGGACCCTACTATTTTTTTTAATCAAAATCATTTTCCCCACGCTCATTGTGCCCCCTAAGTCCTAATGGCATCTGCTCCCCTTGTTTTAAGTCTGTGAAAAGTGAAGTGATATCAAAAGTTTAAGTTTTTGAGATGGGTTCTTGCCCCCGAGGAGTTGAATACGGGTGACATAATTTAGAGCAGAATCTCAAGCGTGGTTCTCTCTCCATCTTGGTTTCATCTTTGTTAACAAAGCTTAGTTTACACCACATATTCTTGAGGAGTGTTCATTTTCCCTTGTGTTGTGGAAAGAGGTGACAAACCAATTTCCATTTCTTAGAGAGAGAGAGGGAGGGAGGGACATCATTTACTGGCAATAGGTTGTTCCATGGCAAGCCGCCAATACATCTACAAGGCCTTCAAGGAACATCATTTACTTAAAATTATGCATAAAGATAAGCACATTGAGATGAATTTCCATTAGGACTGTCTAACTAGTATATTTGTGGCATTTGGAAAAAAGTTCCAAGGACAAGTTGGAAGAGAACAAAAAAGTTCCAATGGCAAGTTGGAAGAGAACAAAAAAGTTCCAATGGAAAGTTGGAAGAGAACAAATTATTAGATGTTTGAACATAAATAAAGCAGACCATTATTTGCAACATTGATGAATGGATCTATATAGGTTGAGGCTTTGAAGACAATTTGTGAACGAAGATTCATGTTGTTGAACCTAGAAATTGGAATAAGATAAACAGAAGTGGTGATCAATATATTACCTAGAGTAGAATGATTGAGAGAGTTACTCATCAGGGTACTGGTGGGTGGTTGGAAGGAATTGCATAACCAAGGAGAATGTCGAGTTAATTCCCAACTCACTTCCTTAGCTTCTCCAAATTCCTTGTGACAAGAGTGCTAGTCTGGTGCCTTGGGTCTCTTGAGTCTTGGCTTTGTGGGTGGGTGGAGGCCTTCATTTGGGTCTCGAATCTTAAAATTAAGGATACCACACGGTCTCAAAAGTGAAGCAAAATCAACACATTAACAGCACCTAAAATGCTATAGTTTTGACTATTGTGAATCTCTAAAATGCAAATCATGTCCATGAGGAGAGTTTTTAAATTCATTTTCCTTATAATTTTTTAATGTGTAAGGAAGTCATAAATTTGACGAGGGCTGCTGGATTTTATTCTCTATTCCCTTTTTGGAATCTAAGATTATATTTTCCTTGTTATAACTGTTTTCAGGGATGATTAACCAGTTCTAAATACTGCTCTTAGCCAAATTTTCATCAATAAGATGATTACTGTTCACAATTGTTTATGTAATCAAATGGATCGCCCTCTTTTTATTTGTGTAGTGTGTGCTTGCTCATGTATTTTTGTGGATTAAGTCATGGACAACTCATTGCATATTTGGAATGTTGTTACAGGTCTTACATTGAAAGAAAAGGCTTTAAATTCCTTAGGAACACTTGTTGATGTTGGTTTAAGTAAGGTATGAGTCAACGTTGCTTGTAAAATACGCTCAACTTTAGTGTTGCATATGGATTCTGAGGTTTCATGTTTATGTATTAAATTAAAAGAACTGTTTTTGTTTTGATTTCTCAATGAGCATTACTTATCCATAATCTGGTTTGTATCCCTATGTTGAGGTTGCCAATGTCATTGACCTCTTATAACTCCATTTCTTTCGCAAATACAGTTGCATTAGGAATGCCGTATTGCACATATGCTTCTCCCACTTCTAATACAACATTACCTCTCCTGCTGTTGTGGAGTATGGGAAGGAGTGGTTGATGTATGTAACCTTACCTGATGCCTCTTTTGTAGAGATTCTAATTGTGAATTTGACTCATGATATTTTAGTCACAATGAAACAACCTTATCATCTATGTTACTTGAACTCTTTACCTTAGGTAGACGTAGCAGTGTCTGACACATCATTATACAACATGGGTATGAGATATGTGTCTGACACTTTTAGATTTTAGAATATTAATTTCTATGTTCTCTAATTAAAAAAGATATAGCTTGAAAGAAGATGATGACTAATAGGCGAAATTCTTTTAATTGAAGGACAAAATAAACAATAAATGAATGAAAAGAAGAAAGCCAAAAGGACAACATATAATGTAGTCGTGTTCCAATATCCTTGAATTTGAAAATAAACAATTCGTACTTTATATATGTATCAGTGTCTGATACCCATATTTGAGTCCAAGGAACATAGCTTATAATTGCACCAAGACCATTTTCCGTCTTCAGCATGACCCCACCAAATAACACATGGTGGTTTTGTAAAGAAGTGAACAAAAGATATTCATTGACCTTTCACTTGCAATATTTCTATCCATTTAGCATTAAAGTGTGACTTGTCTTCTTTTACTCCTTAGTCCTCATAATCTTCTATGTTAATAGAACATTCTTTCTCTCTGATTTTAACCAGTTATTTTGAACTTGATGGTATGTTGTAGGCTTGAACTTCCCCTCCCCACTCTTCTCCTCCTTCCAAACACGCACAAACAAAGAAAAGAAAGTAAAGAAAGCTTTCATGATTTCCAATAAATTAGGATATAATAATGCTTGTAGATTCCCATTTGCAATATTGAAATTCAACAAAACAATAGTCTGTTAGTTGAAGAATTGTATGAGAAAATGTTTTTATAACCATATGGTGCTGATATGTGTTTTGGCAAAGGGATCTCTAGTCATGAGACGATTCATTGGAAAATCTTCCCCTTTCTAGGGTTCTTCCCTTTTCTTGATCCCATTGTTGTGGCATAGAAACTCGTTCCAGCCATCTACTTTTAAGGAAAATTCTGATTGTTTCTTATTCATTGTGATGCCCTTAATTAGCCTAAAGACATGGAGGTTTTATTTTTTATTTTGTATTGGATGTCTCTGAAGAGACAAAGAGATGGAGTTTTTAGATACTAAAATAGAACAGGAAATTGCTTACTTACTCTCCTTATTAAAACCAACTTCTAAAAGTAATAGACTTTTTAAATAAGAAAACTACTTTCTAAATGAGATCACTACCGCAGAAACAGGAAATTAACTGGCATCAGCAGTTTCTAACTCCCATTGCCACTACCACTTCTCCAACAACTCTTATCATCCCTTGTTGACCCTAGCTGGTAAATTGCGTCAGCATTCAGACCTGCTTTGCCCACCAACAACAGCGGAAGAGGGACCAACATTGCTGGTGGAATTCCCTTGTATTCTTTGAGTTGTGATATATGGATCAAATCATGATTTTGACTCATAGTTGGTAAGTCCAAACAATAAGCTACTTTTTTCCGAATTTGTTGGATCATCCAAAATGACCCAAAATACCTGGGGGCTAGGTTTTGAGAATCTCTTCAAACCATTGAGAATTGCCTAAACGACTGTAATTTCAGCCACACCCATTTCCCCACCGAAAAGGTGAGCTCACAATAATGGTCACTTGCGTGCTTCATTCTCTCTTGTGCCTGATCTAGTTGCCTAATTGATAGTTGATTCAGCCAATACTCATCTCACTCCAAAGGAGCTTGATATAACACTTCTAATTTCATTGCCCAATGATCATAGGATAGTAGACGTGGGGGGTCAGGACCATACACCACATGGAATAATATAGCCTACAACGAGGAATGGAAAGATGTGTTATAGCAAAATTTAGCCAAGGGAATCCATTCCACTCATGCTATAGTCTAATCCCTAACAAGCATCTAAGTAACTCTCAATGATTTTATTCACCACCTATGTCAGGCCATTGGGTGAGAATGGTAGGTTGATGAATAAACAAATTTTGTCCCACCTAATTGAAACAACTCCATCCAAAACATGCTTGATGCTTTATCTTTATCACTCACAATGGACTTTGGTAGGCCATGCAATCTGAAATTCCTCTCAAAGAAATCAATGGGCACAGAGATGGCAGTGTACAGATTGCAATAAATGTAAAACAAGCAATTTTAGAAGACATAAGGTTCTCAGTTATATTGAGTTGCCTTTTTGTATCAAAATAAACTAATTTTGATAAACTAGAACTTAACTGTGAGGTCATTGTGGCTTGAGAAAAATAATAGAATCTATGATAACAGTGCTAAGGAGGTCCACATGAGGTGGGAGCTCATTAGAGTTTCTTTTTCCACTTGGTGTAGCTCAAATCTTGCTCAGATATATTTTTGTCTTAATGGTTAAGAGGGTAGAAAAGATGCATTACTTTTCTTCTAGTTCTTTTGTCTAGAAGACCCTTTCTCCTCTTTTATCTTGTTCACATCTATATATAAATTTGTTTCTTCTTTAAAGAACTGGCCTTCTCAAAAAAGGAAAAAAAAAAAAAAGCCCTGAAACTTAACAACAGCTGGCTTGAACAGGTTCAGAATTTGACAAAAAAGCTAGTGAAAAATTTTATAGATGCAAGATATTCTATGAAATTTACATTTTTCAGGAGGCTTTGGAGATAGTGATTGCCAGGTCATGACCTCAGGAAGTGGGAATGTTGAGTTTGAATTCCGTCTGAAGTAGATCACTACCTGCAGAGTTTTCACTGTATGAGGAAATGTGTACGGGAAGGTTACATACACCTCTAAGAATTAGTTGGGTGTCCAAGGAGGCTCCAAAGAGAAGTGACTTTCTGTGAGGCCTTTTTGTAAAACATTTGTTTTTTTAATGAGAGAACAAATGTTGAAAAAAAGAAGAAAAAAGAATATAAAATCCTTGAAGTTTGTTGAAAAGTTAGTATTGATTTTCTTATTCTGTAATTTAAGGGTCCCCAAACATTAAAAAAGTTTTCAAATATCATAGTTTGGTCTCTTTGTGAGGATGCATCCACTTGCTCACCAAAGATTTAAATAATAGAAATTAAAAAAAGAGAACTTGAGTTATCTTCCTGTAGATTTCTCTGACTATAGGCATACATAAGGCATACTCTTCTTTTTCTTCTTTTGTTGGTTACTTACTGATTCAGTATCAAATTGTGCAGAATGTTGTTATTGGGGATTTAATTGAGCCAGGAAAACGAGTAACTGTGGCCATGGGAACGAACCGCCATCTAGAGGCAGGTAACCATCTTGAAATTGTGGGAAAGTCACGAATCAAATTTCTTCATGACTACATTGTGTTACATCGTAAATAAAAAGGGGTATCATGGCTTGATGAGAAGGATCCAGGATATTTCTATATTGAATGAGCAGATTCTTGTAGCTGATCCTTGCTTGTAGGTCTTGGGATAATTGCTGAGCCATGAATGGGCTGAGTTTTTGGTTTTGCATGCTACATTCAATCTGTTGTTGGTACTACCAGTGAACATTTCATTCCTGTTTTTGGATTATATCCTCACATTCTCTTGGTCAGGGGTAAAATAGGCCCATCCATCTGCTGTTTTGAAGTTCCAAAAGTGCAAAACCATCACCCAGGAATGTGCAAGTGGTTGACAGTATGTGCTAAGACCCATGGTTAACTCTCAAGGTTAAAATGTAAATTTTCCACACAAAACTTTGGGCGTATTGCCTTTCAGTAGAAACTGAAACTCGGTTATTCTTTAAGTAGTCATAGTTGGTCAACTGCGTATTGTCATTCATATCTTCTGCTTTTGTTTTCTGCATTTTTAATGCATCAGCTCTAATTGTCATTTTCCACTTTTACTCTAGTGAAACCCTTTTTTCTGCTAAAAAAAAAAATATGACTTTTCTATTCCTTTCCTAGACCATATGCACAAAGTTGTGACATCCTCAACACCGAGAGAGGAAGCAGGTTTGTACTGGGGGTTTAAAGTCCGATATGCTTCTAATATCAGCTCTGTATTTAAAGAATGCCCTTATAAGGTATATCCTAATAGTACATATCTTTTAAATGCACTAGTTCATATATTCGACACTGAAACAGTCATTCATACTTCCATACCTGAGATTTCATTTAACTAGGGTGGTTATGATCATGCAATTGGAACTTCAGAGCGTGGTGCTGTTGTGAACTCTTCAGATCTTACAATTCCTATATTCAGGTATCTTTTATGTTGGTGATCAATGGTTTCTTTCAAAATTTTTTTTTTATTATTTTTTATTTCGAAGCAAAGATCACCGGTGATGCTTTAACTGCCACCAACACCCTAGAGAGTGTCTAGCCACAACTGTACCATCAGAATTTGATTTCATTCTGTGGCTAATCTATTTAATTTGTTTGCTTTACTTGTTGTTGATCTAATGCTCATTAAATCCATGTATCGCTTAGGTGCATCATGTTGAATCACACGAATATATTTATATTGCAGCTCTTGCATTTTGTGCTTTCCATAGTAGACTTCTGTATCAACCTGCATTTTTTTAAAATTTTATTTTATTCTTTATAATTTTGTTTAACCTCTTGGCGCACTGACTTCACATTTCAAGGAACCTTGATAATAAACATGAGAACATGGGTTCATGTTGAAAAGTGTCAAAGTCAGAAGATAATACTTAGGTCAGTTGAGAAGCTCCAAAGGTAGGAGTTCCAGGACCCCGGGTTGTTGTAAGCTAGCAATGGATGATGGACTTGATCAATGTAACATTGATGAAGTATCTTCCACTTACTATTTTCTAAGAATTGTGACAGTTGGATGAGAACTTGAGCAATAATTTCACAAGGGATATATGGCATTATGGGGGGTACACTGACGTTAGAAACAGTTGAATGGGTGATATCCTAGAATCACACCAAAGGGAAGATCCTTAACATTCTATCTGGTTATAGACTTTGGTACTGACTGACACTGATGGTTAAATTGTTAAGAGTAAGTTTATGGTTGCTCTAATCCATAGTGACTGTCCAATGGATAGGACGCTTTCTATATGTTCATTCGTCTTGGGAGTAGTTTGGGGAAGGATACAGAGTTTCTTTTTTTTTTCACTTGGAACACTGTAATATCATGCATGTGTGTGTGTGTGTGTGTATATATATATATGCATACATATATTTGTGTGTGTGTGTGTGTGAATGCATCTAACACATTTTGCCATTACTCAATTTCTGCTTCAGGCTCAGGCTCGGTGTTCAATACTATAAAACTTTCCATCTAGACTGTTATTTTAGTTTATATGAACTTCTACATGTTTGCGTGGCAGGACGGCTATTTATTTTTCACCAATTTATGTTTCTTTCTGACTGCCTGCCTGCTATCTCATACAGCCACTTATTGATTGCTTTTGGTGGACTTGCCGGATTGGAAGAGAGCGTTGAAGAAGACGATAGTCTAAAGGTATATATACTATACCAAGTTTTCTTCTTGAACAAAACTATTAAATAGAATTGAAGATATGTTATGATGCTAACATGGCTTTTAGTATGTAGCTTAGCGAGTATTTATAGTGTCCTGTTATGAATTTTGCACTTTTTACAGGATTCTCATCCTGCAAAACTTGGATTTATGGGTTTACTAAGAAGTTATATAGGAATTCATTCAATCCTAGCTGCCGATTAATGTGGTAAGGTGGCCATATTCCAAGGCTGGACAAGATCCATATGGTGTACCTATGTTACCCAGACATGGATGTGAGTGTCAGCTATGGATACATATTTAGACGGCCAACTTATTCACTTTCAAATTCTGGGATATGGCAACTTGGTTATATTGTATTTCTTTTCACCCATTTTTTTTCTTCTTTTTGTGCTGCTTCTTAACTGTACTACACTATTTAGTCATTGTCTTTTTTCTCTTCTTTCCCTTGGAGAACATTGTAAACTATTAAAATCTTAAATGCCGGACATATATATATATATATGTCCCATACCCATGTTATATCATGAAATGTCGGGCATGAGTATGTTGAGCTTTACAGGGTCTTGGTAAGTACATGAGTTCAGAGTGTTTTCTATCCTCTGTTCTCTTACTCTTCGAAATGTCGTGCTTCCTTTGCTGTTGCACCTCTTGAATACAAAGTCATAATGCTGCTATTACTCATTTAGTTTCATCAGCAGTTCATTCATCACCTAGGTGAAACCCAGCTGAGTGCTCATGCTGTTGCTCTGACAGGGAAAGGATGTACATGAGGTTTTTGATTCCTACTTGAACACATGCCCTAATCAAGGGAGTAGAACTATTCGAACTGAGGTGCGGCCTTCCTAGCTGGTCTCTACTTCAGTCTAGTTATTCATACTCTGCATCGAATCTAACATAGTCATCTTATCTGCCATACATACATTGCATGCAGGAGGCAATTTTCATATCCTTGCAGTACTTCCAGGAGCCCATAAGCCGGGTGATACGGCAGGTCTAATTTGAGATCAATCCAATTAGAGCATTGAGATTTCATCCTTGAGGTTCTTATTCTTGTTTATTAAGTAAGCACTATGAAGCCAGGGCATTCGCCCAATTTGACATTGGGCTCTTCTTTTTAATGCCAAATTGTAGTCTTTAAACTAAACATTAAATTTTGATCATTGACATTCGAAATGACTATTTCATTTTGTATGATTCGATCTTGTACAATATTAATGAGGAATTTTAAATATATATCTTTATATATGAACACATTTATTTTTCTTTTGGGGGTGAGAATAATTATTCAAGGACAATGCTAAAAATGCATCTATAGCATTCACAGTATTTAATGAAAGAAAATATACCTCGAGATATGTGTAAACTCTTTGTTCGAAAAAAAAAATTGGTGCTACAGTTGTATAAAAAGTTATAATAGCAATTATTATTTTAATATATATTTTTTAAAATTATTCAAATCTATGCACATCTAACAAAAGAGTCTTCTGATCCCATACAACTTAAGGTACTGTCCTTGCATCAACTCCCTAATTCCTGAGGGTTTACAATCTCATACTGAATGAATCACTCTGAGTAACTCTATGAGAAATGGATCAGTTACCTTCTTACCACAGGATTTGAATTGAAGCTTACTTATCATTTAATTCATCTATATAGGGCGTTTCATCAGAGCACGCAGTGAGTGATGTCTTCTTCAAAAACATCAAAACTTAAAATATCATGGTAATATCGGCTCATTACAATAAACAATGTGTACTTCAACCTCTGCCCATCATATAAAAATTAATAGCTAATGAGTTTATATATATGTTACAAATAACCAAGTTCTTTTTCCCTCTTTCAGTGTAAATGAAAGCAATTCAGTAGTATTTACCTTCCTATGTCTTTTATTGTTGTGTTTACCTTCTTAACATAACTTTTTAAATTTTTGTATATTCATCCTTTGAGGTTGTGTTAGTATTGACACATACTCTAATTTGAATTAGAGCTTAAATTTTATTATACTTTTTCTATCCCTTGTGGCTTCAAATGCAATAAAATCACTTACAAAGTATAAAGTTATTGAAACTAGTTATATTATACTAATTACTTGTTTTATTAGTTATTTTTATATGGGGGAGTGGTGACGGGTATCCATTATTATCCTTTTTAAGCCTCATTTTAAAAGTTAAATTAGTTGCACATCCAATTATTTCAATTTCTTATTCTATGACCCATTTTTTGGATTATTCTTTAATTGCAATTTCTCCATTTTGCCTTGTCCTTATGGAGTTTTATCTCCCTCTTGAGTAAACTATTTTTCATGTTTACATTAAATTGAAATATTAAAAAATTTTATGCTATATCAACCATATATGTAAAGTACACTATAAGGCATCAAGCTTCAACTATGCTAATATAAGTTTAAGTGATGTGAAGAAAAATAATAGAACAGCCTTATTTGAAAATGCGAAGAAAATTGTATTGCATAGGATAGAAAGTTGCTGGCCTACTAATCTTAATAATGGATTTAAAGTTATCTGTTAACATAAAATTAATTCTTTAATTTGAAGTTACCTGTTATGTGAAAAATGTGTTACATTATATGAGCAGTAAATGGTTAAAAATTTAAATTATTCTTTAATGGTCAATTAATTTATTGTTATTATTATTATATATTATTTATGAAATCAAGTTTTTTCCAAGGATATAAAACAAAAATTACAATATTAGCAGCATTAACCCATATTTTAACCTTTTACCACCCACTTCGTTCCACTTGTCCATTTCCTGTAAGACCGTCTCTCTTCCCAAAGTGTTACTGGAGTGAATAGATAGTAAACGATTGTACTGGTCACAACAGAGGTGACAAGAAGGAAGAGCAACCGCTTCGATGAACAGTCCGGCATTTCACCCCGTTCATATATATATATATATATATATATTTTATACTGGTTTGATCTAAGATTTTTCAATTTCATGTGAAGAACATATCATGGGAAGGAGTGTTGGTGTCAAAATGTATAAAAGACCTCAGGAAGAAGAAGACCCTATTCTCAAAGGCCAGGTTTTTATTTTTTATTTTTTATTTTTTATCTAGTTATTTGCTACTCTTCTTTTCATTTAAATTTTTTTTTAATCAATGTCTCATTTTAATGTGTAGTTTTTTTTTCCTATTCTTTTTTTTTTTGGTTGGGTGCTTGAGGAGGATGTGGGTGGGTTTGAAGTTTTCCAGCCATTGTTCAATGTTTGGAGAAATACTATTTATTTTATGGCCTAGTAGTGAAAACGTTCTTTATTCTTCAAGTTTCCTACAGTTCTTTAGAAAAAAAAATATTTTATTAGTATTATTATTATTTTTTGTTTATTTTTTCTTGGAGAAAACAAGATGTTAGTTGTTAGTTTTCCTACCCTTCTTAGGTTGTACACTTTGCAAAAATTTCTTACTCTTTCCATTGATGCATTTGCAATTTTTTTTTTCAAATTTTTTGAGTGCTCTTACATTAGGGTAAGGAAAATTGATGAAGCAGTTCTTAACTTTTGGTGGTAAAGTAGCAGTAGTTTTTACCAATGGTGCCTCAGTTCATACCTATGCATGATCACTTTGTCAGTCCAAGACAAAAACCTTTAAACTTTATTAATACTTCGACAACAGCTAGAATGATGACCTTTTTCCAGTTCTGATTGTCAGTTTAGTCAGCATGAACTCTATATTTCACAGTTAATCTCTATTTTTGGGCTTTATTTGCTTATGTGTTCTCTGTTTCCATCTCTATCTATTGGTTTCCTTCACCATTTTTGCAAATTTTGATCTGTTTTATTCCATATTACCTATTGTTCCTATTTTTAGTTTTCATTTGGATCAATATTTGTGGTTTTATGAAGCATTTTTTCACTGAAGTTAGACCCTTGAGGGTTTTAGATTTTATTTTAGTAATTTGATGGTCGGATTACTGTAAAACTAAGAGCATCTCCAATGGAACCATGGATTAAAGAAAAATGGGTGTCACTTAGGATAGCTAGACACTAAATTAATAAAATCTTTTCCAATGCAACCATGGATTAAAGATGTGAAGGTGACATGACATAGAAGATTTCTTTTCATAATGCCTACAAATAGACGTTGTGATGTACAGCCAACTAGAAAAGAGAAAGCTACGTATTTTGCTTTTAAAGAGAAAAATTAAAAAAGGAATTTCGCCACTTCATAAAGAATGCAAGCAATTCATAACTGCAGTGGAGACCAATTTTGGTTTTATTACTATTAAATGCCACACATGATATACATTCTCTTTATATTGATTACGTGACACTTTTTCGTGGATGTAATTCATTTTTTGCATTGGAGGTGCTCTAAAAATTCAAATTCAAATTCAAATTTGCGAAGCCCAAGTAGAGCAATCTTGATACTTACTTTCCCGTATGTGTATATTTCGTTTTCTTTGTTAGCCTGAAAGTTCGAGTCTTTCCTTAAAAAGAACCAAGCGTGGCTCCGAAATAGCAACAGAGTTGAACAATATTATGGTGACTGCAAAAGCCATCCCTAGGCGATCCCAGCGCATTCAGAACATTACTTCTGAAATTCGGGACATTGAGCCAGTTTTTGAAAACATAGAATCCAGTGAAAGCGAAGGTCATCAAAATTCTCATGAGAAGAGAGGAGAGGCTTTGGATGAAACCTCGGGTCTAAAAAGCCTGGAAGAAAAAATTGACAAGGCTGTTCTACTTCTTGAAGAGCAAGAAAGAAGTATTGGAGCATTGTTGTTTAAGGTTGAAAGTTTTCACTTTTACATTACTGGTTTCTACCATTAAATCCTTGTTAGTCTTGCTTATCGATCTGTCTATTGTTTTGGTTTCTTTCTTCAATAGGCTATGGATTGGAGCTTTCCAATGGAAGGCCAGACGAGCTTTACCGATATGAGATCAGAAATGAGAAAGGAAAAGTACAAGAACATGTATATAGAATCTCAAAAGAAGGTTATGGAATCCTTGCTTATCTTATTTACTTCTTCCTAAGTAGGCCATATTACTTTCCATTATTCTCATCTCTTAATTATTTCCAGATGTATGACTTGAAAAAGGAGAATTTTGAACTAAGCAAAAAGTTGGAAATAGCTCTTGCAAAGCTCGCCGGAGTACGCCCTTTAATTCCTTGTTCTTCATTTTCTTACTTTGGTGAATGAGGAAGTGAAGCCAATAATTCTCATGTATTCTTCAGAAAATTTCTATCAGAATTCGAACATAACAGTTATAGTTTAACTAGTTCGGTTTATTGAGTTGTGTTTGAGCCATTTTTATTTATATAACTTGCTAAAACAGTGATTAGTATGTTTCAGTTTTCTGATTTCTTAATATTTCCTTCTACCTCCAGTATGAGAAAGGGCAACTTGTTCTTTCTGAAACAATCGACAAGCTGAAAGAGGCATGCCTAGTTTCTAACCTAACAAAGACAATGGAAATGGCACTGGGTCTCTCATCGAGCAACGAGATTCCGGATCATTTTGCAGACCCAGCCGGTTTGGGAGGAGCTAAGAAAAGGACCAAGAAACCTAAAACCACCAAGAAGGGTGGTGCCACCGCCCATGGAGAAGCAAGCTGACTCTGTTCAATGGTGCAAGTTTTTGGACATATGATTTCTCAGGTTCTGGGAGATGTAACTATTTTTTTTTTTTTTTTGGGTGTTTTGTTTGCCTCAGCATGATTTATGTGCTAGCATTTTAGTATTAGATTTGTGGGTAGTCTACTTCATCAGAATCATCGGAACTTTGTGCTTGGAGGGAAATACTGCAAAAGCTTGCTAAACAGGTTTGTGCTTGGAGATTCAGGATCATTATTTTGCTGACGTTTGAGAGGAGCTAAGAAAAGGACCAAGAAACCTAAAACCACCAAGAAGGGTGTGCCACCGCCCATGGTGGAGCAAGCTGACTTTGTTCAATGGTGACAAGTTTTTTTGGACATGATTTCTCAGGTTCTGGGAGATGTAACTGGTTTTTATTTTTCGGGTGTTTTGTTTGCCTCAGTTAGCATGATTTATGTGCCTAGCATTTTAGTATTAGACTACTACTTCATCAGAATCTTGTGCTTGGAGGGAAAATACTGCAAAAGCTTGCTAAACAGGTTTGGAGGGAAAATATTATTTATTCTAGGACCAAATTTACTTACACAGGACCGAATTTACTTGCATGCTAGTGGAATTCGCCATTGATTTGGTTCTTGAATATTTTTCTTGTTTTCTCTTAATTGTCATATCATCTTGCTGCTGAAACAAAAAAAATATAATAAAAATAAACGCCTTCTTCCTTCTTAGTAGTGTTCATCTTCGCCATTGATTCCATCAAGAGAAGCTGATAAACCAAAAAGATCGGTCCTAGTTGTGTGTGGATCATCTTTATCGTCAATATTTCTACTACGTCTTGCTTCATCTGCCACTTCTTCTGTTGTTGTTGGAGATGAAAAATCCAAGTGGATTCCTTGCATTAATTGCTCATAAGATGCAGAGAGATCTTGTGCTGTGAATTGGTGATACTCAACAAGCTGCCTAAGGCACTGATTCTCCCTTGTAAGATTTGCATTCTCTGTTGCCAATCTCGACTTCTCTGCCAGTAATGCCTCTAGTTGAAGTCTCACCTGAAGATGGAAGCATCAACAGAAAATATTAGAATTTAACGTAAGTTACGCTAATCAACATTCATGAGAGATATGCAGAAATTATTATTTACCAGATCATCTTCATCGGGTCGGTCGCCTTTTCCGTAACCTTCTCGGAGCCTCCTGTTCTCTTCCTCCAGAAGGCCACATCTTTCTTGCATGAAGCATAGATCAGATTTTATTGATTTCAGTTCCCTTGCAAGCCATGCTGCTTTGTTTGCCATGGAAACAGCGAGCTGTAGATAGAAAAAATAAATAAATCAAAAACCTTTCGGTCTGATACTTGTTCATGAAACACGAAAGATAAAGAATAAAATCAGATCACATTTTTAGCTTTTTTCAGCTTCCCAGCCCTCGAGCTTTCTTCATTTTCCTTCTCTTCAATAGATTTTTCACTGTCAGAAAGATCATGAACATTACACTTTCTTTTCACTCCTCTCTTTTTCCCATCAGAATCTTCTTCTTCTTCTTCTTCTTCTTCTTCTTTTTCAGCTTCTGGCTTTCCCAAATCTCCTTGCATTGCTTCCATTATTGGTGGTTTTGCTAAATCTCTTGCTCCCTGCCATGAAAAACAGAAGGAAATATGGGAAATTTAACTTAATATATGGTTCCATTCCATGATATCTGTTAGGTGCTATGAACTTCCAGAAAGGACTCATCACTAGAAGAAGAAGAAAAAAAAATATCACGGGTCCTACCCTAACAAACAATGTGGTTGCAGAACTATATAGTATGCAAGAAAATAGTTCTAGAAGCTTGCCTGCAATGCTGTGTCAATGTTGCTGGTAAGCTGAGACAGAGAAGAAGAAATCGAATCGAATCCTTTAAGTAGAAGCAAACAATCTTCTCTCAACCTCTTACCCTGCTCAGAGTCTCGAACACCCTGCAATCACAACCTCTTGCCTCTTAGAACTCTAATCACAATTGTCGAAGAAAGAAAGCAAAGTAGAACAACTCACAGCTGGATCTTTAATGGGCAGGTCGAGATCGGACAGAATTTGCCGACCATGACCCGTTTCCAGCTTCCTATTTTCAAGCAGAGAATCGACCCGACTGCGCAAGGAGCTCCAGAACCGCTTATCTGATTCGGGACAAAACAGAGGAGACGAATTCATGGAGAGTCTGAGCTCCTGCAGTAAAATTGAACGTCATTATGAGATACTAGAAACTAAAACAGCTAGCTTACGTAGATTTTGACTTTAGAAACCTTATTGAGAGGAGAAGGAGATGAAGAATCAAGAGAAACAGCCATTAGAGAGAGCCTCCTGGGAGCTTGGAAGTTGCAGAGTCAGGCAAGAGAGAGAGAGAGAGAGAGAGAGAGAGAGAGAGAGAGAGAGAGAGTGTAACGGCTAGTTTTCACGGAGCTCTGCTTCTGAGTTTTAAATAAATAAATAGATAGAAACGGTGGAGGAGCTCCAACGTTACAATCGATCTCATCGATCTTGATCCGACGCTCCATGACAGCAGCAGATCTTAATCGCATCTAACGAAGTTCAAAACGGTGCGTCGGTGGCGGAGATGAGATTGCGACGCGTGGAGGGAAGTGGGGCTAGTCTGCCACCTGGCCATAGACGGGAAGTGTTTGGTTTTCTAATTAACGGTGTTTCGTGTACCACGTGGCGGGTTTTGAGGGAGGAGATCGTGATGAGAATTGAATGCGCGATTCACCTGAGAATGGGTTCATTAACTGCTTGTTTGCCTTTTGAATTTGTTGCCACCAACTGAGGAAAAAACAAAAAAATTATGCCACCAGTTTTTGTTTATTTATTTTAAATCAAAAATAGAAAAATTATAATTTGAGTACAATTAAATTTTAAAGTGTCTTAAATTTTCGTAGGTTTTTTAATTATATTAAATTTATAATTTTAGTATTTGGGTTGTACTATAAATTTATTTAATATTTATTATAAATAAAGGTTGGATAAATTCAATTGATTAATGTGAGAATGCATGAATATCAAGTTATATACTTAAAAATTATGAGTAATGGAGTGTATGACCATAAATAAGTATATGAAAGATGACATTCTTGCATTTTGTAATCTTTTAATATAATTGATTTTTTTGTTGTAGGAGTAGGCATCAAATAGCTAAACTGTGTTAAATTATTTGTGTGATTACTTAATTTATTATTTAAATAATTCTGCCTATTGATTACAATTGAAAAATTAAACATACTATAGTCTTAAAATTAAATAAGAAAATAAATTTAAAGTAAAAAGGAGAAGGATGATAATATAGGATATAACCATAAAATGGCTACATAAACTAAGAAGGGTTTCAAGTAATTTTTTTAATTATATATACATATATATATATATATATATATATTATAGATTGCTACTTTAAATGGAACTAAATAAAACATTAAAGTCCTTAAAAAATAATTTATTACAGTGAAATATATCAATATTTTTTTCTGATATTTATGTCATAAATGAAAGCTGTATCCACGACGCCTTGAAATAATATTTCGGACCCAAATATCTTTAAAAAAAAAAAGAGAACATATATACCTTTTAAGTGCTTTTTAAGGTTGAATTTCTGTTATTGCAGTTAATTTGCTAGTTGATGTAAGAATAATAATTACTAGCATTATCTTCTTAGTTCTTTTTATAGGTAAATTTTTGTTTTCCAAGTAAATGTTCTATTGGAAAATTTCTACTTATGAATATCATATTTTTGTCATGTTAGTATTAATTTTCTACAGAAAGTTTTTTTTTCTTTTTTTTTTTTTTTTTTTTTTTTTGTCTTCTTTACAGGAGTGTTGCTCAATAGTAAATTTGCTTAAGCTGATTTAAATTTAACTTGATTATACTTTTTTTTAAGGTCATTTCATCATTCTACTTCCTCCACTCTATTTTATTATAAGAACTAAATGGTTATTTTTTAAAATTTTTTTTTAATTTATAGATAACATCTTAGACTATTTTTTTCCTTGTTTATAAGCTTTAATTTATACTCTTTTCTGCTATTTTCTATTTGTAAATAAAAAATGATTTCAATTAAAAGACAAACATACTGTTCTACTGTAACTGAGGTAATTAGTTTAATATTTAGTACTGTTTTTTTCTTAAGAAAATCTAATATTGTCAATAAATAATAATCAAATAACCTTTTTCTGTTGATTTTATATTATTAATGTAAATGTATGATAAAGATCTTTAGAAGAATTTAGTTTTTTATTACTTTTAAATTGTTGATTTTAGTGAACTTTGAAAAAATAAATCCTTTCTTCATTTTACCTAGGAACCTACTTAACTGCGCAACGGTAACTTTTGCCCGGTAAAATTCAAATAACCCGGGAAAAGGCACCAGCAATGCTGGCCATATCCATCACATCTACTTTATCCTTGGACCAATTTGTGCATTTCTCTAGCCCAAGATCTAACACATACCAGTCACTTAGTTCTCACTCATGGCGTCATCATCTTCTCTTCTCTTCTCTTCTGCAAAATTCAATTTCTCTTCTTCATCTCCATCATCATCTTATCCCAAGCTCTCCCTCTCATCTTCTCTCTTCATCTCTTCCTCTTCTTCTCCTTTCTTTTCATCTTCCCTCTCTGTTTCTCCCTCTTTTCATGCCTACCCAGTAAGCCTAAAGCGCACAGGCCTCCCATCTTTTACGGTAAATGCAAGCGCAGCAGAGAAGAAGAAGGTTCTCATTCTCAACACTAACAGTGGCGGGCACGCCGTGATTGGATTCTACTTTGCTAAAGAGCTTCTGGGTAATGGGCATGAGGTCACAGTCATGACTGTTGGAGAAGAAAGCTCCGATAAGATGAAGAAGCCACCGTTTAACAGATTCTCAGTTAATTGTTCTGCTTCTTCTTGTTTTAAGTACCTTGATTGTGAAATTCTTGGGTGATTCAGATTTTTCTTTTTCCACTTTTTTTGGTGAGATTTCCAGGAAATTGTGAATGCTAACGGTCGGACGGTTTGGGGAGATCCAGCTGATGTAGGGAAGGCTGTTGATGGATTGGAATTTGATGTGGTGCTTGACAACAATGGCAAGGACTTAGAAACTGTGAGGTCTGATAATTTTTCTTCTTGGAATAAATTTCAAAGAACAAAGCTTCAATAATCACATGAAATGCGTAGGTTTTTAATTGGATTCCTAATGACCAAACTGGATAATATTGGTGAAGAAAATCCGTATCATTGAATGCTATGGTCTAGTGAGATATTCTATAAGTGAACTAAACATCAAGCTTCACACATAGGCCTGTGGCAGATTGGGCAAAGGGCGCTGGCGTCAAGCAATTTCTATTCATAAGCAGTGCTGGCATATACAAGCCAACTGATGAGCCGCCTCATGTGGAAGGGGTACGTTAATTATATTAGACGGGTATAGATAACATACAATGCTCATGCTTGGCAATCTAAGTTGATTTTCTAAGATAAATGAGCAACATGTATTACTAGCAATTTCTAAGAGCCACAAGGAGTTCCAAGATTTGGTTTCACCGCGGAGCTGCTTTATGATTCCAAGAGCTCTGATATAACCATGTTTGCTTGTAGGATGTCGTTAAAGCTGATGCTGGCCATGTTGCAGTGGAGAAGTACATAGCAGAGATTTTCAGTAACTGGGCAGTTTTTCGGCCGCAGTACATGATTGGATCTGGAAACAACAAAGACTGCGAGGAATGGTTCTTCGATCGTAAGTATATATCCATAGAAAGCATTAGTAGAATGACGTCATTTAAAAATTCTTTCATCATATTCTGAAATATGCTTTAACTTCTTTACCCACTGAATTGTAGGAATCGTTCGAGATAGACCCGTTCTGATCCCAGGTTCAGGAATGCAACTAACAAACATAGCCCATGTTAGAGACCTGTCCTCTATGCTTACTCTAGCAGTAGAGAACCCGGGTGCTGCAAGTGGAAATATATTCAACTGTGTAAGTGATCGAGCCGTGACTTTGGATGGAATGGCAAAACTCTGTGCTCAAGCTGCTGGCAGGCCGGTTGATATCATCCATTATGATCCAAAGTCCATTGCAGGAATTGATGCCAAGAAGGCTTTCCCTTTCCGCACTTATGTAAGTAAATGAGATTATATGATCATAGAAGACCAAATTCAAATGAAACTCTAATTGATGTGTCTTCTTCTGCAGCATTTCTATGCAGAACCAAGAGCTGCAAAGGAAATACTTGGATGGAAAAGCACAACCAACCTCCCTGAAGACTTGAAGGAACGGTTCGAAGAGTATGTGAAGATAGGAAGAGACAAGAAGCAAATCAAGTTTGAAATTGACGATAAGATACTTGAGTCGCTCAAAGTGGCAGTTCCTGTTTGATTATCGGAAACTGTGAACTGCTAAAAAAAAAAAAAATTGTAAGTAGGCGATCTTATGACAAGTTTTTGCACTTGCACTCTTTTGTAGTTTGTTCGTCGTCTCTCTCTCTTATGACAGCAATCAATCCATTTGAATTCATCTGAAAATATATATCCAGAAAATAAGTGCAAAACAAGTTTTTTTACAGTTTCCTTAATGAAAACACAATTTTATTGAACTGATGTTGCAGCAACAAGTGTTATTAGTCCGTTTTCGAAAAAATAACGATGACCCAATGTGGTTGAGCGTTTGCATCAACCAAATTGATAGGAAAAACAGTTTTTCTACCTTTCAGAGAAGGTGGGAGAGACCAGCGGTATCACTAGGCAACCTGAGTTCAAGGCCAAAGATGATATGGAGTCTTACCTCACATTTGAAGAACGTGTATGTGTTCTATGGCAATCTAAAATACTCAGAGCATGGCAAGGTGACATGAACAAATAAAAAAAAAAATTATTACATAACAAGGAATCCAACGGCAAATTAAGGCCTTCAGAGAAGAAGACGCTGTTAGAACCAAAAGACATGTACTACATCACAATAACATGTCGGGGATGCCATTTTGATTTCTTAATAAGAAAAGAAAAAGGCAGTTACGAGGTTGGAAGATCAAATCTTCTAATAGAGATAATTTAATTCTCCAAATAACTAGGGGTAGGTTTTAAAATTCTTGTTTGTGTTCAAGTATGTTCCATCTTTTAGTGCATGCATTTGGACCAACTAAGAGTTTTGGAATAGTATCATGTATGTATGTGCATATGGTTCTAATGCATAGATATTGTAATACTAAAATCCTATCAATTTAAGACATAAGATATAGCATTTGAAAAAAATTATTATAAAATGAATTTCATATTATTTGTTAATAATCAACAATAATTTTTTTTATATATCATTTTAGTTCATCGATTGTTAATTGATCAAGAAAGAGCACAGGGTATAATTTTTTACAGGGAACAAACAATTTTATTAATTAAAGAATGTGATACAGTTAGCATTTAAAATATAGATGGACAATGCTATACTTAGTAGCTCTTATTTAGTAAATGTTTTACATTAATAACAGAATTTATAAGTTATACTACTTTTTCGGTTAGTCCATAAAGATCAGACACCTATATTCCTAATCCACACAACCCTGTTAAATGAAATGCTCTAAATCGAATGCACGCTACTCTTAAGATAAATAAATAAATTTTAAAAAGTTTACGCAAATTTAAATAAGGTTTTCCTATAAACTCATTAGTGATTATTTCTAGATCCTAATATACCTAATGCCAAATACCTACCAAGAAGCACAAGCCATAACATATAATATATGCATCAGCTACAACTTTATAACTTCAAATATTTGGATTTCTTATGTACTTTAACTGTCTCATGAATTGGTATTTTTCAAGGAGTCATGAAGGGTATAGCACCCGTTAAAGGTAGAAAAAAAATGACAGGAGATAAAAATGAAAATGAATTAAAAAACCTAATATTTTTTTAATATTATTTGTTGATCATTTTCCTTGCATAATTAACTTCTATCATTTTAATTAAAATTCTATTATTTCCTTGAAATTTGTTTTAAGTCTTCATATTATTTTTTAAAATGTCACCAATACTACTTAAAAAATGTGAAAAATGTATATATATATATATTATTCCCCAAGGCCAGTTCTGTCATTTCATAAAAATAGGGCGTCATCCGTCAATACGTTCTAGTACGAGGGTCAATCTCGGTGTTTCACCAGTATTTTCCCTCACATAGAACCGAATAGTGAAGAGATAGAATGGAAGGGCAAAAACAAAAGGAACGCAGCAAAAAGGGGGAGAGAGCGAGCTTGTGTGTTTTGGGTTCGCAGGTAGTGAAAGGGGAAAAACAAAAACGAAACGTTGGGTTGGGTTCATTTCATATTCAAAAATTGTTATTTATAAATCCGTTATCTTCTGTTATAGTTTCCCGCGCGAGCCATGGTGACTCAGCTCGAAGACGCCGATAGCAACGCCAACTCCGACCAATTGCAGAAGACGAAGACGTTGATCTGCGCTCTCAATCTCATATCTCGAAACCTCCCTCTGCCTCCCGACGTCTTTCACACCGTTAACTCCATCTACCGTTCCAATCCTGATGCGGAGGACGGCTGTGCTGGTGCGGGTCGTGATGGCGGCGGAGGAGCGGAGGACGACGGGGTCGGTGTCGCCGCCGATGAGGATTTGGTACTTGTTTATTTGAATCATCTTTCTTTTCGTTTAGTTTCTTTGGGTTTACATTGGGGGTTTTCGGTTTGTGTTTTGATTTTGCGGTTTCTTTTCTTCTTCTTTTTTTTTTTTATTCTTTTTTATTTGGCAGAGGGTTTAGGGTTTGTGTATGCGTGTGTTTTCTTTTCTTCTGTTGTATTTATTTTTTCTTTTTAATAACTGGTGTGGACTTTCTGGGAATTAATTGGGTTCTTTGGTTGGTTTTGTAATGGATACTGGAAAGATCGGAAGGAGCATTGTTTTTGGTGTAGGAGGAATGGGAATAAATATGTAGTTATTGCTTCATTTTGCCCTGAGTTACATTTTTGCCATAGTACTTAAATATTGAATGTTTAGGCACGTGAAGGAGCAAGTTTGAAATTCTACTGAAGCTATAGAGAGCTGAAGCAGACGTAGTAGAAGAATAATTGGGCATAATAATTTTTTTTTCGTTTTTTTTAATTTCTGGTTAAGACGACAAATGTAATCATGGAGTAGAAGCACGTGCGTGTTTTGTTTTCCAATTTGGAATCCTTCGTATTTGCAAGCGTCATGTTTGTTCAATGTTCACTTTGTAATTGAAAGTCCCTGGTTTGCAAAAGGAATTGAAATCGTAAAGATCACCAATGTTGGTAAATTTTTTTTATGATTTGGTTCTTTACTTTTGAATTCACACGTTTTCATGCACTATATTCGTCTTTGATTGTAATAACTTTTGATCTTTTCATCACAGCACCATCATGGTTCCGATGGGGGAGATTTGATGACAGATCTGGAGGACGCTCTCCTTAAGCAACGGGCAAAATGCATGTCAGGCTTGGTATTAAAAAAATCTAGGGAAAGTCGTTTACAAAGTTGCATTCAGAATCGTTTAACTGAGCTTGAAGGTCAGTGTCTGATGTCGATGACTTAATGTTGTACTTATGTCATGTGAGGTCTAACATTTGAATTGCATTATGAATCAGAATTACCTTCAAGTAGAGGTGAGGATCTGCAAACGAAGTGCTTACTTGAGCTTTATGGGCTAAAGGTAACCTTATAGTTAGAAGTGCTTTGACAATATCACTGGCTATTTCAATAATGGATCAAATTTGTTTTAAGAGTATAGTAAAAATATGCTCTACCATTTAGATATCTCAATAACGTTTGGTCTACAAGAAGATCATCATATTACTGTCATGAATCTAAGGTCCTAATGCTATGAGCTTTGGCAGGCTGAAAACTGACATGTGTCAGATAAACTGCAAATGAGGCCTTTTTTAATTCTCAAGACCAAGATGTCTAAACAAGGCATTCCTTGACATGATGAGATTTGGAATCATGTTTTTGCTTCTCATTCACAACCATATTATGTTTGGGAGTGAGTGTTTCCTTATATCAATCAACATTGAAGTGGGCAAAGACCTCTTGTTAGTATTTTAAAAATACGGAAAAAGTCTGGCATAAATTTTACTTTTTGAGTACCATTATTGTTTCAATATGCATGTCTGAAGGTATATAGCTGCCAATGATCAAAGCAGTTCTATTTCACTTTGTGGCCAATGTTGGACTTCTCATTTTTTTTCTTTTTATGTTGCAAGAATCATTCCTTTTGAAACAATGTTTGATTGATAATCTATTTCATTAATTACTTGAAATGGAAGGATGACATGTTTGTGTCCTTGCGGGCAAGGATTCCTTTTCTAACAGCTAGCAGAGTTGCAAAGCAAAGTACGAGCTGAAGTAAGCTCAGAGTATTGGTTACGCGAAAAATGTGCATATCCTGATAGACAATTGTTTGATTGGGGCTTGATGCGATTGCGTCCTCCTTCTGTTTTATATGGTATTGGAGATGCTTTAACCATTGAAGCTGACGAAAGGCAACGCAAGAAAAGGGATGCAGAGGTAATTTTTTTGCTTAAGCATTATTTATTTCAATCTGTAGTTATTGTTCTTCTAAATAGGATATGAATGTGGCTTCGAAAAGAAATATTTGTCTTTGTGGCTTCTGTTTGGGTCAAAAATGAACAGTGATGGATCCATTTTTGATCACACACGAACTCACAGATATATATTTTTCAGATGAAACAGAATATGTATTATAAAGGCAATATCCATCTGATCTAGTGCATGTTCTTTGGATTCATAGAGTAGATTGTGTCTGTTTTTGTAACTAAACAGGTTGCTCGAGCACTATAGTTTATTTACTGGTCTTTTTTTTTTTTTTTTGTAAGTGGGTTTTGCCTTCTCATATATGGTCAAAAGTTTCTATAGAGTTCGCCAATGTAGTCAACATTCACCTTTCAAGGCATATATTAAACCTGATGTTCATGGTATTAACATCTTTCTGTAGAGGCTCTCAAGGTTAGAAGAAGAGGAGAAGAATCGTGTTGAAACCAGAAAGAGGAAATTCTTTGCTGAAATACTTAATGCGGCTCGTGAGTTTCAATTTCAAGGACAAGCTGCTTTGAAACGCAGGAAACAGAGAAATGATGGTGTTCAGGCATGTTATTTCCTAGTTTTGGGGGTTGCTTGTTTAATCTTTCCTGTTGAGCTTGAATTTCTCATTTTATGTCTACTATTGATGGCGTCTAGGTATTTGCAATTTGTCGGGGTTGTTTGTTTAACCTTTCTTGTTGACCTTGAACTTTATGTCTTTACTAACATCATCTGCCTCTATGCTAATGCCATTAATCATCCAATCATTTGTAGCATTTCAATAGCCTTAGGATGGTCGTGAGAATTGATTTGAATCCATGAATCCCATAATTCCCCAATGCAACTAGTTGAAAATGATTCATATCAAACAATGTTATTCTAAATATTTAGAGTTATTTAGTTAATCTTTATAAAACTGATCATATTCTTTCCCCTTGAGTTTCTCCAAACTCCTCAAGGGGGGTGGTCTCCTTTTACGCCTTGGATATCCTGGGTCGTGTCCTTGTGGGTGGGTAGGGGCCCCCCTGTAGATTAGTCGGAATGTAAAGGAAGGATACCATGGTATCAAAAAACAAAAACTGATCATATTCTTTCCTCACAATTTTGAGATGCTTATCCTTTAATTATTTGGTCTTAACACCAATTAGTGATGCTACTTTCCCCATTCCATCCGACAGATAACTAAAATTGAAAATGGAATGACCAAAGGTGATTATAGACATTAGATGGCATCCAAGCTTCTCCTTTATCACTTCACTGATAGGATATCAATCATGGAGCTTCACCACCAACCTATGATGATAATATTTTTCAATAATCAATATCTTCATTGTTATCATTGTTTAATTGTGAGGTTAACAAAATCCCTTTTGTCTCTTTTGATGGATCAATTAGAGACATGAATCATGTAGATTTGGTGTTTTACCTAAATTCTGCTTGATGATCTAATATGTTTCACTTTTTATTCTTTTTGTAAGTATTATATGTTAATCTGGGATACATATTATTCTGTCCTGATAAATTGTATACTGAATCACAGTTATCCTAGTAGTAAAAAAAATTTATTGGTGTTCCTTCCTAAATGTATCTTAACAGGCATGGCATGCGAGGCAAAGACAACGTGCTACACGGGCAGAAAAGTTGAGGTTCCAGGCACTGAAAGCTGATGATCAAGAAGCTTACATGCGCATGGTGGAAGAGAGCAAGAATGAGCGCTTGACAATGCTTCTGGGTAAAACCAATGACCTTCTTGTTCGCTTAGGAGCAGCGGTGCAAAGGCAAAAGGACGCAGAACATACAGATGGAATTGAACCCTTAAAAGACTTGGAACCTGAGAATCCCTCTGAGTTATCTCCTTCCAAGGGTGAAAGCCAATTTCCAGATGAAGATGCAGACATAGATGATTTAGAATCTGATAGCCATGTTAAGAAAAGCGATCTTCTTGAGGGCCAGCGTCAATACAATTCTGTTATTCATTCAATTCAGGAAAAGGTGAGAAAAATCCTGTCTCCACTTATTATGTTTGAGCTTTAAACTAAGTTTTTCGTTGGTTTGATAGTTTCATGTGGTATAATATTTTTTTATTTTAGTTTTATTTCCTAACTAGTGTGTCATTGAAGAACTCATCTAAAGTGTTCATGCTTCTGTCACCAGTTTTTGTCTTTTTTGTCTTTTCTGGGTTTTTTTTTCTTCCCTCTTAATTTTCATTCTATTTTTGGCCTATCTGAGTTGTCATGACTGCAACATCTTATTTATCTGAAGATTTAATTTTATAGTCTTCATTAGATGCATGAGCAAGGGCATGGATCTGTTCCAACTTTTGGAACTCCTCAACCACAAAATCTTGTAGGCATAAATATTGACATTGTTTGAGATCCTGCAGAATCTTCTATACTACAAATGAACATAGGTCATTGATGGTATAGAAGATATAGAGGGCTCAATCTTTATGGAGCTCCTGTCATTAATGTACAAATGACTGCGTTCATCTAATATTGAGTCTATCGACAAATCTCTAAGGACTGAAAATTTGATATCTACTGGACTTTAATCACTTGAAAAGTGAAGTTAATTCGAAGGAGCTTAAATTGAAAAGGAGAATTTTTTGTAAAAATTTGCTAAATTAAAGTAATTTAGATAATTTTTGCATATATGCTTTAATATGTAGACTAATTGAAGTATAAGCTAAAAACTAATATAAATAGACACTTTTGATACATAGAAATATTAATATGCGACTTAACAAAGTCAATCTTGTTAAGTAGTTTGAGGAATTTAAAATGGTGGCATTGGTTTTAATTCCTTTTCGTTGTTTTGACATCTAGTTCTTTTAATGTTGTTTCATATGATATAACTAAAAGATGATGACTGTGGGAACACTTTCAATCTATTTCCAAGTTTTTATTTAATTACAACTTTATTTATTATTTATTTATATATTTTGCTTCTTTTCTTCTCTTTTTAGTAAAGCATATCTCATACACTACGTAGTTTGTTAGCTTTTTAAATTATCTTTTAAAATTTGTATTGCTATGTAGGTTGATGAAGTTAACAATAAACATAATTATGATTGATGATAAAAAGTCTCTACCAAGTTTCATCAAATTTTGTTGAATTGTATCAAATTTATTATCTTTTTAAATTGAAAAACAAAAATTTGTCAAAGTTCATTGGATCTAATTCTTTGAAATGAAAGAAATTTTTTTTTGTAGAAGTTGCCAAGTTTCAGATTTTCTTCTTTTTTATTTTTATTTTTATTTTTGGAAAAAGAAACGTAATTCATTGATAATCAAAATGGAGACGAGGAGATCTATGTTGCAAAAAGAATCTGTGTTCTTTCCATTACTTGTTTTGAACTCCTCTTCTTTGTTGAAGATTCTTCTGATTCTTTCAGGAAGTTTATAACTGTCTCTATTGAGCAATTTGTAACTGCTTCGATGCTTTGAAATAACAGTATTGTAATGCTTTTAGTAGCCTAGGATGAATTAATTATCATTTATCAACTCAATTTAACAAAGCCTTCCCCAATTTTACGGGGTTAAGCTACATTACATGAATCTAAGGAACGAAAATTCGACTCCGACCTAAACTTCGACCTTTAAAAATTAGAATTAATTTAAAGAGTTCGAGAAATTCGAAAGAATTTCTGTAAAAATTTATCAAGTTAGAAAAATTCAAAAAAATACTATGTAAATGCTAAAATGTGGACAATTTTTATTAAAAATATCAAAAATAAATATATTAAATATATTTTATATATAAAAGTATACATATAATGATTTCGAACATGCATTTTAATATTAACAATGATTTATGCACATTGCACGTGTTAACTTAAAATTGTTAGAGAAAAGAAAGAAATAAAGAAAAATTTATCGCAAACCCTAATGGTCTTGTAAACATAAGCCTTGATTTTTCTTTCTCTTTCTTCTCTCAACTTCTATCTTCTTAAGCTTTTAACTTACTTTTTTCTTATCACTCTTCTCTCTATCGTCTCTTCTTTCAAGTTAGAGTTTGTTCTTCTTTCTCTTGAATAGCTACTCACCAGTTATACATATCTCGACTTATTCTTTTTCATTTATAGAAAATAATTTTTTATATAATCTCTATAATTATACTGAAGAATCTTTGTGCACCACATAAATTCTTTCATTAAAAATGTTCTTTTTTTACGGTGTCAATACAATTTTTTCTACAAAAATCTTCAAAACTTCAATTTTAAGTGAACTTTGCCGATTTTCGAATATTTCGACGAAATTTTGGAATTATATAATTATAGGCGAACTTCGCTTCGATTGTCCGAATTACCTAATTAATTCGGCTAATTTCGACGAACTTCGGCTAATTTTCATACCATGCATGAATCAACTTGCTTGATTCCACTCTTTTTGAGGTCTGAAATCTTTTATTACATCATAAATTGGTATATATTTCTCAATTTTTGTACCTAGTTATTTCAAATGTATTAGTTCTGCAACTGCTGTTATTCTTAACCACATTAGATGTAGAAATTTGATATGGGACTGGCACCCATGGTCTTTTTCCTTCCATTTTAGGATTAACACCACAATGCCATTTTGTGTTGCACACCACATATGGAGAAGGAGAAAATAACCGTTGCCTGGGACTGTTTGTATAAAGATGGAAAGAATTTATGATAATTTTTAGTATCTGATATTGAAAGTTATGGATTCCTAGAACAGGATTGAAGTTTTTTTTTTTTTTTTCTTCAAATTATTATTTGATTATTATCATCTTTGCAGGTGACAGAGCAACCATCTATGCTTCAAGGTGGAGAATTGAGACCTTATCAATTGGAAGGACTTCAATGGATGCTTTCTTTATTTAACAACAATCTCAATGGTATTTTAGCGGATGAGATGGGGTTGGGAAAGACAATTCAAACTATATCATTGATTGCATATCTCATGGAGAACAAGGCTGTAACAGGACCACACTTGATTGTGGCTCCAAAGGCTGTACTTCCAAATTGGGTTAATGAATTCTCAACCTGGGCTCCCAGGTACATAGAAGCCTCCATGGGCTAAAAATTCAATTATCCATTCTTTTGTCTTGTTTTCACCTTTTTCTATTGTTCCTTCATGATGTTCCTCTAAATCCAGTATAGTGGCTATTCTATACGATGGACGCTTGGATGAAAGAAAGGCAATGAGGGAAGAATATTCAGGAGAGGGAAAATTCAATGTGATGATCACACATTATGATCTGATTATGCGAGACAAAGCATTTTTAAAGAAAATTCACTGGTATTACATGATTGTTGATGAAGGGCATAGGTTAAAGAACCATGAATGTGCTCTTGCACGCACACTTGTGTCAGGGTAAGCTAAACACCTTTTTGGAGACTTTTTAAGTTAAATGTGTAGTGACGTGTCTACTCAACTCAATCAACTAAGCTATTTTCCAACCATATGAAGTTAGCTACATGAATCTGTTTCCTCCACTCCATGTAATAAAATTGTATGATTATTAATTAAATCTTTAGTTATTAAAAAGAAAAGGAGAAAAAAGACAGTAACATGCATTTAATAATGTATTACGTGTTTTTTCATCAATTTGAGATGGAGTATCATCTTTTTTTTTTAATTTGTTTTATTCTTTCCTTACACTTCTTGTTACTCCAAGTAGAATTTGTGATCTCATGGATTGTGTCCTTGTTTGCAGTTACCGAATTAGACGCAGACTTCTGTTAACTGGTACACCTATACAGAACAGCCTGCAAGAGTTGTGGGCCCTACTAAATTTTTTACTTCCCAACATTTTTAATTCTGTGCAAAACTTTGAGGAATGGTTTAATGCACCATTTGCTGATCGATGTGATGTTTCTCTTACTGATGAAGAAGAGTTGTTGATTATTCGTCGTCTGCATCATGTAGGTGTTTGTTGAGCATTTGAATGTTTTTTTCCCTTAACAGTTCCTTTTCTTTTAATATGTTATCTGGATGCTCAGGTAATAAGGCCATTCATACTAAGGAGGAAAAAGGATGAAGTAGAGAAGTACCTTCCAGGGAAAACACAAGTAATACTAAAATGTGATCTTTCAGCTTGGCAGAAAGAATATTATCAGCAGATTACTGACTCTGGGAGAGTTGGCATGGATACAGGTATGTTAACTTTTATTCTCTTACTAGCCTTCTTTTTGGTATATATTCCATGAGCATTGGTCATTACACAAAAAAATGGAGGACCACTTGATGACCATTCACCTAGTG
The DNA here is from genome assembly GCA_030144865.1 of Tinospora cordifolia. NCBI lineage: Eukaryota > Viridiplantae > Streptophyta > Magnoliopsida > Ranunculales > Menispermaceae > Tinospora > Tinospora cordifolia. Next base: position 22,070 of record JAJIYU010000223.1, on the reverse strand, counting down.
ATGATTTACGTATGTATTTTATTAAAACAGTCTGTTTTACCCATGTTTTCTCTTTGGAGAATGATGCGATGGTGAAAGTAGACAATCACTTATCTTCTCATTTGCTCAAAGGCAACTTGGGCACAGTTTCAACTTACTCATGGAACCTTCAATCTTGACTTTTTGTAAAGCCTATCCTCTTTAGCACCATGCTTAGCAATGGGGAAGTGAAGTTAGATGATTGGTAGTTTTAGTAAGCATATGAAATGCTTGTGGTTGCTTTCTGTTAAAATCAATTGAATGTGACAAATTTGTTGGTGTTAATCATGGGTGTAAGTGAACTTCAGATACAATGGATGATTGTTGGCCCTGTTGTTAGTGTTAACATCCTATTGAATTCAAACATTTATCATCTTGGATCTAGCCTATGACTCAAGGATGAAACTTGCGGCTTTTGATGAGAAATACATAAATCAATGGCACCTATGCATTAAAAATGCAACTACTGTACAGACTTTAGCAGTGAAGACAGTTTTTAGTTTTTGCATTCTTACCCTTATGGCATATTAACATAATAGTACATAAGAATATTGCACTAAAGCTCTATATCCATATAACAAGCACTAGGTAGGATAATTTTAATGTGATTCTTCCTTGATCTTTTAAGTTGATCTGAGAAGCATTAGAGAATTGCCAAAGTGAACTGATGATACTTCTACAATACTTTATTTAAAGCAATTATGTCCATAGCAACTGAAAGTGAGTTTCACTAGTTTGTTTTTTTTATGAAGATAAGATACTAGAAGCTTTAGTTGTGTCATTTGGATGACATTCGTTTCCATCAACATTTTTTTAATACAATTGTGTGAGTAAATCATGGCATTTTGATGCTGCTTGTGTACACAAAACACTTTTTTCAGTTTTATGTGTTCATTATTTTTAATTGAATTTTTTTTATCTTAAATTGCTTTTAGTAATCAGCATATTCAATAAATGGTAGGGGTAGCACTAATCAAATGTAAAATGAGAGACTTAAAACATAGGCCTTTGGATGCACCAGTAAAGGAAGGGCAATCAATTAACACTATATGGTAGCCATTTAGGTGAGGAAGATCTAGAATAACATGAAGATGATTAAGAAATGTTAACTTCTTGTAATTTGAATTCTAACTTTACCCTATGTAGCTCACCTTATATGGATGTGAGAAAAGGTTGATCTCTCTTAGTAATTTGCAAACAGTTATATATATATCTGCATGGTAATTATATTAATTCGAGGAACAATTTGCTGAAAGGGCATTCCCCTAGAAGAAAGGCATTGACCTAACTTGACAAGCAAACACACATTGGGCGTAGATAATAAAATTTGACCAAGTAAACAACGCCCCCTATGTAGAACATCTGTAAGTTCAACTTATTTATAAGTTGATCAAACCCCTACATGCTTTGGGTAAGTTAGTCAATGGCTATTCAGCTTCTTCCCTACACTGTAAGTGTTAAAATCATTGGCAACAAACCACTCCTTGCCACATAATACAACCTAACCAGCTATCTCATCCCAGAGAGAAAACCTATCGTGATATGTTGATGGTCGATAGACCTTTGTGATCCACCACTGATGTTGATTCTCTAACTTCCCCCACACTGATACAGTAAAATTACCTACCAAACATTCATAGATATCCCACAACCTTGTGTCCCACGTTATAAGTTTCTCTCCTGAAGCACCAATTGAGGGCAGAAAAGATCAACCTTTAAATCTTCAACCCCAATTTACATCATGTCTTACTCAGCTTGCGAACCCCACCATGACACGTGACTGTGTTTTCCTGCTCACTCTATGCTTGTGGCCCCTTCTGATACCTTTTGTTCCTTTGGTCACACACCATCTGTCCACCTTTCTGATGAGACAATAGGTGATCATGAAAGCACTCTTCGCATGTTCTTTTGTCTTGATCATGGTGCAAAGGCTGTAAGTGGCTCATTATGGCAATTGGTTATCCTATACAAACTAAGGAAAGCAAACTCTAGTGAGCAAGGAGCACTCCATTTATCCTCCCAAAACTTAAAACTCTCCATTACGCACCTTCAATGAAATATGTTGTTTAATTAACTGCTCTAAAGATGAAATAAACACTCATCCTCCCCCTTCTCCTCATGACTATATACACCTAATAACCCAAACCCGCTTTGAAGGTTGTTCATTTTCCCCCCTCTGAAGCCGCTTAGCACACAGCGAAATATTCCTCTTCTTGCTATCCCAATATCTTGACCACCTTCTTTCAATGGAAACTAAACTTTTCTTCAACTTACTAAGTTCCACACTTCTTTATAATCATTAACTACCAAAAAAAAAATTGGCACGTGCTCTTTTCAATATACTTAACTGTCCTTCAGGAATTTTGGATAGAGAAAGGTAGTTTGTCGATATGGTCATCAATGCTAACCTTATCAAAGCCAGCCTTCCACCTTTAAATTGCAATGCTCTCTTCCAGCCATCTTATCTTTTTGCCACTGCATCCTTCACCACCTCCCAGAAATTACTAGCTCTAAGGTTTCCTTCTAAGGGAAGTGCTAAACATTGCATTCGTCAACATCCTGTCATTTCATTTCTTTCCTCTTCGTCTAGAAGAAATAACGTATCTTCAGCAAACTGGAGATGAGATACTTCTACTTCATCCTTCCCACTCTGAATCCTTTCACTATTTCAGAACGTGAAGCTCTAGTCATCATTTTGCCTAACACATAGGGCATCAATGTGAATAAAAATGGTCATAATGGACCACCCTGTAAAATCCCTCTCTGCATTGAACTTTTATATCCCAAACTAACCTCAACCCCATCTTCTATACCCACTTCATTTTATCTTCTTCCTCTTTTTCATGTTTCTTCTTCTTCAACTTCAAAAAAAAAAAAAAAAAAAAGAACTGAAAGAGATAAGGCTGGGTGTTGCAATTTGCAACACTTAATTGGGTTGTTATCTTTTTTCTTCTCTCTCTCTCTCTTTTTTTTTTTTTTGAAGAAGATGATGATGATAATGAAAGAAAGTGGGTTGTAATGGGGATGGAAAACGTGGTTGATGGTGGATTAGGAAATACGAGAAAATGAAATTGGGATGCCAATATGATGTTAGTACGGTTCATTTAGCTGCTCTCTAAAATGTTTGCTAGTTATTATATTGGAAGAAAAACAGAAGCAGAAAATCTGAACTAGAAATTAGATGAAAGGAAAGAAAGCATGTCTGCAATGGAAGGCCTTCTTGAGGAATCTCTTTTTAACATGATCACATGCACAGAGGGTACATGAGAGGAATAAAAGAAATTCCAGGGAATCATGTAGCCCAGCTAGCTCAATGTGTTAACTTTAGATTAGGACTTGCGCCAATGCTTTAGATATACACACGGAGCAGCAATGTGAGAAAAGTATTATATTTAACTGGATGTGCATTGTTGGGCCCCACCCATCAGCACTAGCTTTTAGGCCTAGTGATTTGGTGGTATCAAAATTCTTGTTTCACTATGTCTCAGGTTCAATCCATGTTGTTGACATTTGTGTAACTGGTATTTTTTTTTTTTCTTATTTCTCCTTTTCTATCTATCTATGCATAGGAAGTTTTGCACTTGAGGAGGGATGTTAACGATAGCTTGATATGAATTGTTTGGACTTTATCTACACCTACAACTATAGCTTTTAGTTAAGTGGTATTTAACAAAATGGACCCACATTCCCAAAAAAAAAAAAAAAAGAACGAAAGAAAGTAAAAAAAAGAAGTAAAAAGAAAAAAACAGAAGTGAGAGTTTAGGGACAAATCAAAAACAATAAAGCACTAAACTATGAAAGAGTTTCTGATAGAGGTAGAAGAGCTACACCACATCATTGTGTGGTTTATCATCAAGAATAAAGATGATGGGTTGAGGTCAAAGTTAGGATTTGAAGGATGCATTCTTAAGAGAATTTTGTTCAACATGGCTGGCTTTTCTTAATAATTAAAAAAAAAAAAAATTTAAGGTAGCTTGTAGTTACCTAGACCCTGTAGTCTCTTACATTAGAGACACCTCATGTTTCTACTAGTAGGCATTATATATTAATTGCTTGGAAAAATTGGGTTGAGTAGGTTTGGACCAAGATTTTGTGCTAACTCAACCTAGTCAATTGATATTACAAACAGGGTGCTCACTGTGTGCTACATATTTGGTGGAGGAAGGATGATGCCTTCGCAAGATTCTGATAGATTATGCTTGGTGATTGTGACAATGAGATGGTCATTTTACACCTATATGTTTATATGACTTCTTCTTGATGCTATGAACCCCAGTGAGACTCTTAACTGGGAAAGAGCATTTTGAGAAAATATGTTTTCTAAACCAAATAGGGTAACACAGGATCATGGTTACGAGCTCTGTGTTCCAACTGTATTGCTTGCACCTGCTGATTTGTGATACCTCTTTTGTAGAGAACTATTTGTTCATATTTCTTCACTATTGAATGAAACATGTCATCTCCGCATGCTCTCAATTCCATTACATCTCAAACTCAGACCTCTTATATATCTTGCATGATTAATTACTCTGCTTAAATTGATGAAAATGTAATATGCAGGATCTGGAAAATCGAAAAGTCTCCAGAACCTTTCAATGCAGCTTAGGAAGTGTTGTAATCATCCTTATCTTTTCCTGGGAGAATATAACATGTGGCGAAAAGAAGAGATAATTAGAGCATCAGGAAAATTCGAGTTGCTTGATCGTCTACTCCCTAAACTACATAGAGCCGGACACAGAGTTCTGCTTTTTTCCCAAATGACACGTCTTATTGATATTCTTGAAATTTATCTGCGAATGAATGATTTCGTGTATCGTAGACTGGATGGCTCAACTAAGACAGAAGAAAGAGGACTGTTATTGAAGGAGTTCAATGCTCCAGACTCGCCTATCTTCATGTTTTTACTGAGTACCCGTGCTGGAGGCCTTGGTCTAAACTTACAGACAGCTGATACTGTGATAATCTTTGATAGTGATTGGAACCCCCAAATGGACCAACAAGCTGAGGATCGAGCTCATCGTATTGGGCAAAAGAAGGAAGTGCGAGTTTTTGTGTTAGTTAGTGTTGGTTCAATTGAGGAGGTAATATTGGAACGTGCAAAGCAGAAAATGGGCATTGATGCTAAAGTCATTCAAGCAGGACTGTTCAATACGACCTCCACTGGTGTGTTCTTGTTACCCATGGCCTTTCTTTGTATCATCTGAATTTAGCTTGTCCATCTAACACCTGCATGAACATGTTGCTTAAAATTCTCTCATTCAGTAATTTTTCATTTTAGATAGCATGCTTCAGCCACATGCCATAATGCTGTGTTGCTAGGCTAAAATACCTAGGCAAGCAGCTTGCAGATCTTTGTCATGCCGACTTACATTTGACAAATGATTAATTGTAACGCTTCCTTCAGTTATGTCAACCTTGTTTTATTTCTCCTGCAGCACAGGACCGAAGGGAGATGCTGGAGGAAATCATGCGCAGAGGTCCAAACTCCCTTGGGACTGATGTGCCTAGTGAGAGAGAGATCAACCGGCTTGCTGCGAGAACAGATGAAGAATACTGGCTTTTTGAAAAGATGGATGAGGAGAGGCGAAGGAGGGAGAATTACAGATCGAGGCTGATGGAGGAACATGAGGTACCTGAATGGGCATATGCTGCCCCAAAAGATGAAAAGGCTAAGGACCCCAAAGCTGATCTTAGCATCACAGGAAAGCGACAGAGAAAAGAAGTCGTTTACATTGACACACTAAGTGACATACAGTGGATGAAGGCTGTGGAAAATGGGGAGGACTTAATGAAGCTTACAGGTAAACGCAAGAGAAGAGGAGAGAGTCTTCCTTTAGAGCCCAATGAGTCTACCAGTGACAATGTTGGTGGGGGAGAACTGAAAGTGTCAGATTCGAGGAATGAGAATGAGTCGATGGTAAGTGAGGGTGCAACAGCAGAGTTCTTGGACAGTAACCCACAGAAGCCCAAGTCAGAGCTCTCACATTCTGGTGTCATCGAATATGAAAGCTTTGGCAGAAACGGTTGGAGCGGGGACATATTGACATGGAAGAAGACTCACAAGAGAAAGAGATCTAGTCACGGTGTGCCAAGCTTATCTTCATCTGATGCAAGAGGACAAGCTTCTAACAACAGAGTAAATGGATGGGCTTAATTTGAAATGCAACACCAAAAGGTATATGAGAAAAAGAAGTGGTTGCTCGTTTGCATGAATGATGTTATTTAAGTTCTCAAGTCCTGGCATCTTAATCGAAACATGGGCCACTGCAGGAGTTCCTCAATGTTGCAGATTTCAAAATTTGCTCATTTTCCATATCACGCTCAGTGGTAATGCTTTGCTGTTGTTTGCACCAGATTATAGCATTCAGTTGCGTTGATAACCTCAAAGTTGTAATATTTTCGTCCTCTAAAATAAGAAATTATTTCCTTCATAGAATTATCTGTGGTGATTATAAATTGTTGGGTCAGTGGACAAAATCTGCTGGGTCATGAGCTTTAAATGAATTGCATTGGTTTAACTTATTAGTTATTCTAATCGAAGAATATCATTTAGAGCATACTTGGTAGATAATCAAAACTTTTTTAAGAAAATATTATTTTCTTATAATTGATTGGACACAAGAAACTGATAAAAGTTAATTAAATGTAGTTATTTTTAAAATTTATAAATAACAATTTTTTCACAAGAAACTTTATTTTCCTGAGAAAAAATTTATAAGATATTTTTTTGACTATCTTTATTAGCCAAACATTAAAAAATAAAGATTTCTTCAACAAAATTAAAATTTTCTCAAGAACCTAGATCTTTTAACTAACCGAATACACTCTTATTATATCGTCGACATAAAACATTAAAATTAGAGTCTATCTCATTTTTATCCTGTAATTGATATCAAATACTGAAAAAAAGGGTAAAAATTAGAGCCCAGTCCACATTAACGTACTTTTATCACTGATATATCATGTCACGTCAAATTAAAGGTAACTTACCCATTAAGTAGAAAGAAGGCAAAAACTCGTTAAAAGCGTAAGTAGCATCACCTTTCGCTGGGTACATTTTCTGTTTCAATTCGACTATAATAAGCCCGCACGCTATTGACCGATTCAAATAAATCAGGGCTTGAGCTGCTTGTGCAATAGTTTCTACTTGAGATTTAGGCTCCCGTTTAGTGTACGAACATACAATCCCAAAAAAGCTTGAAAAACATTTTTTGTTTTACTGAAAGCATGTTCCCTTCACAAAAAAGTGAACAATTTTGAACCAAATGACTTGTTTATATCTTTAACTTTTCCAGTACAAATAATAATAATAATAATAATAGTAATAAAATCGTAACTGGAGTGCAAACCAAATGGAGCTTTAAAACCCCACTGAATTTATTCACATGCCCCTAATGATAACCAAGGAAAACCTGCTCGCTCAAGGTTCTCAAACTCTGACAATTGATCACTGTGTCAAAGAATGTTCATATTTACGTTCCATAAAATAAATAATTACTTCAAATCAAATTTTATTTTATTTTTTTCCTTCTCCCTCTTTGCAGGGCAATAGGAGTGGAACAGAACGCAAAAATATAGGTAAGGGGATTAAAAACCTGACACAGCAACCTAAGCACAAAATCTTAGTCCAGTCTATCATAACATTAAGAGAGTAATATATTGCATAGGTAAATGGAGAACCTATCTTCCAATAAATAGGATATATCCTAAACTAGGAGCAAAATGTAAACAAGTACTTTTGGAAATAATGTTGACTAAACCTACTAGTTTTCCCCAACCAAAAAAAAAAAGGTCCTGTTTAGATTGTACCTAATCTAAGTGCATCTTCAGAGGCAGAGCAGATAGCTTTGCTTTGCATCGTGGTTTCAAAGATAAACCTGCAACGATGAAAAAATAACCTAAGAAGTTTCACACAGCAAGCAAGTTCATCAAAGAATTGAAGACAGCTACAAATGTGGCTACCTGACATTTGTAGCCAACCTAGTCTTCCTCGTTGACTTCAAGATTTTCAAGCTTTGATTCCAGCTCGTTCTCATTTTCCTCGGCATCATGTTCATGATCCTCATCTTCTCCTTCAGGGTCATTATCATCCAGAGGTCCAAGCTTATCAGGGGACTTCTTAAACATCTCCTTCACCTCATCAATGCCTTCGTCAGATATGAAATTACCATTGATGTTCAGCAATTTAAAATCAGGTTTATGTACAACTGCTCGTGCCAAGATCCTGGCACCAGCTCTTCTTATTGCATTGCTGCTCATATCAACTTCTTGCAACAGAACATGACCCTCTTCCAATGCCTCTCCAATCAGAACAGCACCATCATCCTTCAGTTCATTCTCAGACAAATTCAGTTGGGTTAGAGACTGCTTTTCCACAATGCAGGCAGCTAAAGCAGGGGCAGCTTTAACTGTGATCTCATTTCCAGCCATCTCAAGGACTTTCAAGCATGGAGCAGAATTCTTGAGAGCATTTGCAATAGCAGTTGCTCCCTCATCTTCCAAATTCAGATAACTAAGATAGGTCTCAACAAGGTTTCCATACAATGCAAGAGCTTTACTGAGAGCAACACCAGCCTCCACACCAAACATGTTGTCTCGCAGATCAAGCTTCCTCAAGTTAGTACATGTTCTTAGTGCTTCACAGAGTGCTACTCCTCCTTCGGAGCCCACCCTTGTAGAGGAGCAACGAAAATCTTCCAAGCCAGGGGAACGCTTGACAATTTCAGAAATAGAGATGGCTCCCTCATCCCCTGTCATGTTATTATGAAAATGAAGGACCTTAAGCTTTTCTGTTGAAGGAATAAGCTCTGCAACCGCTTGTGCAGCTTCCTCAGAGATTCCATCATTCATCAAGTAGAGCTCCTCTAAGCTACTCTGTGATTTCAGAAGGGCTGAAAATGCTCTGACACCCTTCTCACCCAAGGCATTGTTCGAGAGATTCAGGGTTTTCAAAACACATCCTTCCAGAGCCAATGACACAACATTCATTACTTCAAGAGCCTCTGCTTCAGGCCTTCCAGCAATGAAATCTGATAAGTCAACATCTGTCAATTGATTCTTGAGGGAGACTAACATGGGCTCCACAATCCTAGCTGCCTCAATTCCAAAGCTTCTATTGCTGAAGCAGATCTTTGTATATGAGTTTCCAGGTTCTGATAATGGTCTAAGAAGTTCCTTAGCTTCCTCTGCATCAAGAAATGCCCGGCGGCCACCAGAGATATCAAAGACTCTATTTTCAATACCAGAAACCTTCTCCGATGCAGGTTCTGCTGTTCTTTGTGAACCCTTTTTAAGTACATCAAGCATCAGCTTACTGGACTCCTTTGCATAAAGTTGGACTGCCGAACTTCCATCGCCGTCAGGCTCTCGCACAAAGTGCTCATTTGCAGAAGCAAAAGCTGTGTCTTCTATTTGTTTGGCACTCTCCTCAGCTTCTTCTTTGCTCAGGAGACCGTATTTCTTGGAGAAAATTGATGGGGTGGAAAGATTCTTAGTCATTCTTTCCACAAGCATCAACCTTGTACTCTGGCTAGGTGGCCACAGTTTAATGGAAAATGATCGGTGTTGGAAACTCTCAGTTGTGGTCTCCATCCCTGAAAACAAGCAAAGAAACTAAATTATTCTATCATGAAAAAAGCTCTTTAGTAGCACACAGAACACCCTTCTTTGTAAGCAATGCAGTCCAAAAGATGACAAAAATCATCTTCTCTATTGGTCCCGTTGAGTTCAACCATTAAATTCATAATGCTAGGAGCCTTAATTCAAAAGCTATGAATTAAAAAAAAAAAAAAAAAAAAAAAAAAGATAAAGATACAGATTCAGGTGAAATCAAGTCAGCATATGCATGGCAATGACCGTAACTTACTACTTAAACCCATTACCCAAATACATGCAATTAGCCCAACCAGTCAGAAATAAAAAAAACTCATTGCTAGAGGTTATGCATATAACCAAAGACTTGCCGATGATTTAACCTCCTGCCGTAGTAGGATTTCAGTTTTATAAATATCATGCAAAAGTCACCTACTCCATTCCATCCATTAAGCCCAAAGTATAGCCAAGAAAGTAATCTGGCATACCCCTTTTTTCTTCCACAGAGAGGTGTGATGATCTATCCAGTAATAATATCCTCTTCAAAGCTTTGAGGACATCTTAAGAGAAGACATGAGAATGTGTACCATCTGCTCCATGGCAGCCTTGCTGTGAGCATCATAAAAATATGATTCAAAAAGTCACCATATTCAAGACATGCACACATCGACCAGGAAAAATACACCAATTGACCTATGTTTTTTTTAACCCGTACTTGAATTCAATTTCCTATGGAACAACGCCCATCCAAACACCTTACCCTTCAATTGTATGCATAACTTTTGTGCCATCCAAAAACTATTTTAGATTTGAGAATGCAATTTCTGAAGTTCCTTAAAAAAATTTCCAAAAAAAAAAATGTTGACATCGATTTTCTTAAATTTATAAATCGTCATATCAAAAGCTATATATTTAAGAAAATCAATGCCAAATATTACTTTTATTTTTCTAAAATCAGAAACTGCAAATGCCAATGTCAAAAACTATTTTTTTTTTCACTTTTCCAAATAACTTCAGAAAATACATTGTCAAATCAAAAATCATGTTTGGATGGCACAAAAAATATACGTAAAATTGAACGTAGTGAACCATAAAAATAAAAATACAACTTTCTTTCATTTTTCTATAAAACTTCAACACACATGCAGCTCTATATCTAAAGCTGACCAAGCTGCATTGTCAAATGAAATAATGTTTCGATGGCACAAATATGCGTACAATTGACACAATGAAGAAGAAGAAGAAGACAATGTAACCCTTCAAGAAAAATGCCAAAGAAACTCCCTCGTGACTCATGGGTGCAAGCTTTCCATCTTTGGATCACATTGGACTGTATGTGTATTTTGCTCCAGTTCCCCCTGTGATCTAACGGCAAGGAAAGCTTGCGTTTCCACTTGTAGAAAACATGGCCACACCTAAGCAATGACTGGTCCATCACCTAAATCCATTTACACTAAACCCCATAGGCCCTAGTAAAGGCAGGCATTGAAGCTCTTTAAAAGATTTTAAAATCTTAAGGAGGTTAGCCTATATATATATATATATATATATATACAGTGTACGCCCTTCATTCTTTGCATAAAATTGGAAAGCTTGGAAAGAAAATTATTTTAAACACTAAATTAATTTTAAAATATTAAAAATAAATAGTACATTTATTTATTTCAATATATTATCTAATTTACATACACAAATACGTATACCAATAAATAAAAAAATATTCAAGGGCCTCTAAATAAACATTTTATAAACTGCCTTAGACCCACCTAAGCCTCATGTATGCTCTACCTTGCATTATAAAGGCTTACCGCATAACTCTGGCTTTCCATTGTGCAAGTTAATGATGATTTTTATCTCACTATAAAATTCTAACTCTCCATTTTATTTTATTTTTCTTATATGTCGCAAGTATTTTCTTGTTTGTGCAAGGATTACATAAACAAGCATAGATCGTTAAAATTTCATTACTACTACTTCTTCCAACTTTTTTTGTTATTTTTCTAATTTGTGGACAAAATTAAAGAGTGGAAAAGAGTTGTCTTTTTAAAATCTGATCCCAACCTAGTTACTATTTCACTTACATGGGGTCCATGTTCGAAGCATTCCAATAGTGCTTTAAAAACACTAGATTCCACCTCAAGTTTTCAAGGTAGATCTCTAGGGCCAAAATCTGATCAATTAAATGATGCCATTGGTAAAAAGATTCCTCTGATCAAAACTATGCCAAAGCACAACTTTAATTGTACATATAGCCCTACCCTTCGGCTTCTTCATTCATTATAAAGCCTTACCTTATCTAGCTAGCTTTTAAATCCAATAACTCTCCTTGAGGCTTCACTACAAACTATCTTTGTCATTGCACTTCCACCCAATTCCATGTTTTGCCACTCAAGTGTCTTTGCGTTTGTTGGCACTACATACCAATTTGGCACAATTATTGATTATAGCTTATAATTGGTAAAAGTGATAATGAAAAAAGTGCGCCAAAAGAAGCCCATGAAGACCCATTTGATAATGGTTTTTCTCAAATGTAGCTTTGTGATAATAAAAGTGTTTTGTAAAGCACTTGATAAGGGTTTTTTGGCTTAAAATAACATTTTTATTCTTTCTATATGAATAACCATTAAACCACAAAAGTTTTTTTTAAAAAAAGAAATGAATATTTCATTAAAGGACGGAAAAGTTTAAACTACAAAAGTTTAACAGGGAATTTTAGTAAATGTGACTCATAAGCAAAAGCCATAAAAAGTTAATCCTCACCGATTTCTCAAAAACAAAAAAAAAATTATTGTTGCCTACTTAAGAATAAGTTGTCATTCTTGAATGTGCATAAAGATAGTTTTTGATTGAAAAATGAGCCAAAAGTCCCTCTAAATACCTACCAAACAGACTTTGCAACAAAATCAATGTATCTTCACCTCACTCCATTAGAATTTGCAACACTATTGTTCCCCCTAATTGGGTTAGTTATCAACTATTCCATAGTTGGCACCCTACTGAAATCACAATATTTTAAGTGCAATAACAATATTTGCATGTATTTATATAAAAAAATTGTCATTAATTAGTATTTATTGGTGTATGTTAGGGGTTGAAATTTGTGACACGACACAAAGTTAACAAGTTTGAATTTAGCATAAACGGATTTTGGTCAAAACGGGTCAAACACGATTAAACATGACCAAATGTGGCTTATAAACAAGTTAACCTGATAAATCTGACAATAACACGTTTAACACGATTATGCATAAATTAAGAAACAAGTGACAAATAAGTTAATTTAAAATTAATATATTTATTAATTTGTTGATAGTGTAATTTATTTATTTATTTTTAATATATTATATATTTTTATTAACATTTTTCATAAAAAATAATTTTAAAAATTGATTATAAAAAGTTTATAAAGTCATATATAGTTATACGATTGTAAACACAACTATGATACAACCTATTTATGACACGACCCATTTTCGATACAACCTATTTACAATATATATGACACGACTCATTTACGATACCACCTGCTTAAGACATGATAATACGAATTGTCACACCTAATCTAAACCTATATAGTCAATTGAATCTCAAACATATCATACTTCTTCAATTCAATAAACATCCCCCCCTCTTTTCGTATCTATGAAATCACTTATCTATAAACTTCATTGCTTATTTCCTCCAATCACAACAAAGAATTACCAGAGTTTAAATATTAAAATTCATGAGAATATAAAAGTAAAAAAAAAAACACAATGCTCTTACACTATAGAAGACATAAATCATGCCCAATCCAACAACTGTCATTAGTTGCACAATCAATTTCATATTTAATTCCATCTCTAAATCAATATTTATTCAAGATAGATGGTAATGCATTTTATTATACTTATTTGGTTCAGCAATTAGATGTATTTACTTGACATTTCTTAAACAACAATTTTGTAACTTATTTGACAACTACAACTTTTACTTTAAAATGGCTAAAAGAAATTCTTTGAGAAATTAAGCCTCACCACCAACTTTTTCTCAAGAAACGTATTTATTATTACTTTTTTTAGAAGAAACAAACAAAAGTTTTTATCAAATAAGATAGAAGCATTATATATATATATATATATATATATATATATATATATATATATAATGTCTTCCCCAATGTTGTCAAAGTGGAAAGGGAGAATTAGACAATAAGCCACTATAAAGCGAGGCAAAACCTAAATAGACCATAAAATAATTACTTAAAGGTCCTTAAAAAATTATTTATTTATTCATTCATTAGTTCTCATTTTATATATGTGTGTGTATGTGTATATATTACTAATTTTAGTATATCTTAATTTATTAGTTTAGAATATAAAACAAAAATTTTTAAATCTCTCCTACAAATATAAATTACAACTACCTCCCTGGAACGCTTAGGCAATGCCCTAGGCACTCGAGGGACCTAGGCATCTAGGCTTGCCTAGGCAAGGCCTAAGCGATGCCTTGACAACACTGGTCCTCCTATAAGAATACAACCTCTCTCATCCTAAATTGTTAAAAACTCTATTATTACATTCTAACCATAAGGACCACAATGTGATGAACAAGGCGATGTGAGCAATGTTGTGTGCCATATTCCATCTGAGTCTTACAAAGGTAAGGCAAGTGTCATACGAACAAGCTATCCTCCATATCTCGAGGAATCTCAAACCAATATCCAAAAAAGTAATCTACCTTTCCCAGATGTTTTTCTCATACTAATATTGGACAAAAATATGATTTGAATGGTTTGAGCTTGAAAACAACATGCAATCTATTAATAGGCGATAGAAGACTGTTATTGACTGTTGCGCCCATCTATTCTTTTATGGTCCAACTAGGATATAAAAGAAGAAGACCACAATCTCTATCTAGGTACAATCATAGCCCTGTCTTATTCAATTTACCCAACTCATGTTTTTAGCACACAATCATCGAACACATGTAGTTGGGAATGACGTAGAATGTAACACTTGTTCTCTCATTCATGGGATTTCCTAAGTTGCCTTCCAAAATACACAAGGGAACATGAATATGGAGATTTATGCACATAAACGAAAATTTGCATTGCTACATGTATTAAGTATTGAACCTCTTGTGTACCAGTATAAACCCAAATATTTTTCTTTTAGATGGCAACTATGAGCACTAGACATGGGAGTGGTTGGGAAAGGGAGAGGGTTGTGAAACATGGGAGAGATGGGTGAAAAGGGACTTCCATGTTAATTGCTTAGAACAATCCAGTTGCCAAACTAGGCTATTAGGAAGTACTATGGAAGAAGACATTTCTAAGCTTAGTGATGAGGCTAGTTAGTTCTTCGATTTCCTTATTGGTGAGGGGTTTACAAAAATCAAAATTCCACTAGGCCAAGGAATTGTTTAACTCATGTCATAGAAGATAGATATGGGTGGGTGGTGAAACTTAAATAGCATGGACAAATATGGAAACTCATCAGCCACCTTAAGAGTTATTTAGCCTTTTGTCCTCCCAAAATTTGGGCCTCACACCATTTCCCACTCTTAAAGATATGTGAGGAACTACTTGGGGAGCAACTGACGATATAAACTTCTAGGGGCTCCTAAAGATGGTCGAATTCCTAGTCCTTTGACCACACTTGTTATCACAAGTTCGTCAAATGTCCAAAATTTTTCAATTCGAGCTTCACCATTACAAGCTCATGACATACAATTCAAGGTTGACTACCTATCAATCAAGACCATCCCATGATGCAATAGGATCTCACTCTAGTTTCAACAATCTAAAGTGATATCTCACAATCAAGTGGACCTTCCAAGGCTATGTACTCAAGGTTGGCCGAAGGATTATCACCTTTACTCGAAAAATTACCTTAGAGGGTTGAATCATAAGGTAACAATTATGCTATGTGTGGGCAACAGAGTGTTATCCCAAATTTTTAGAACGTAAATCATAAGGCAACACAAATTAGGTACAAGGACCAATTTCTTCACTCAAATGAATGGGTTACAAGGCAATCGAGTTGTCTTCTCCAAGTACAACCAATGGGGTTTACATAAAAAAAGGTCCCTTATTAGTTATATATAAGTTTACAACTGCATCAATGATGTGCCATCACTTTGTCATTTGTCCTTGAGAAGTTATGGGCAATTCCATAACTTCCTCAAATGAGCATTCACACACCACTTGTTCGTAGAAAATTATAAACAGTTCCACAACTTCTTCAGTGTGCCTTCATGCACCACTTGTCTTTGGGAAGTCACGAGTAGTTTCATAACTTCATCAGTGAGCATTCCACTTTGAGATGTTATAAGCAATTCCATAACTTTCGTGGTGTGCATTCCACACGCCGCTTGTCCTTCGAAAGTTATAAGCAGTTCCATAACTTTCTTGGTGTACATCCCACATGCCACTTGTCCTTTAGAAGTTACATAACCGACCACAACCGTTTATAACTTTCCAAAGTGATATGCACCTTGTATCTTGTCTATGAACGATCAAATACCAAATCCAACTTCTTCTTTGTGCCTATCCACATTCTGTCATGCCCCTTGCACGTTCAAAACTTCCAACAACCGACTGTTCATCCCGCGACCATTTGCAACTTACTCCGAGGTGTACAAGTGCTTGACCCCCTAGGCCAGCCAAGCTAAGCCTATGTCTAAGGATCAGATCCGAGGATCTAACCACTCCCCCCCCCCCCAAAACCAGTCCCATTCATCATCCTCGATGAATGTTGTATAAGGTACTGGTTGATCAAGCCTTCTAACTTCTAACTTCCATAAGATAATGTCCCTCTCCCAAGACGCTTTTGATTCTAATGATCCTTTCAACTGAACCAAATAGTAAATCCTTTGATTTTTCTTACTTTGTCCCATAACTTTTTGATCAAATATGGATTCAACTTCTTTTTCAAACTGAACTCTGATTGTGATTGGGCTCGCTTCAAGACTTGCCTATCTGAATTCAACAAGTCTTCGTGGTATGGCTTCAAGAAACTCATGTGAAAAGTAGGATGGATCTTGAGGCGCTCTAATAGTCTCAACTTGTAGGATACTCGTCTCACCTTCTTTATCACTTCAAATGGTCCATCATATTTGGGAAGTAAGCTCCTATGAACTATTTTATTGTTTATCCGTTTCCAAATTTGGGATAATACTTTTAACAATACCTTGTCTTCAACATTAAAACTTAGTTCTTTTTGTTGTTGATCTGCATACTTCTTCATTCTTCTAATAATCTTGGAGAGACTATTTTTTGCTTCCTCTAGCATTTCTTACTTGTGTCTTGTGAATTTGTATGTTGTTGGACTCCACCCCAAGCTCTTTGTTCTAGCAATTTCACGAGGAGTAAGGGGTTATTTTCCTATAGCTACTTCAACCGAACTCATCCCTGTACTTGAGTGTTTGTGTAGATTGTAATAGAATTGGGTTATAGGAAACAACTTCACCCAAATCAACTAGTTTGCATTCACAAAGTGTCTCAAGCATTCCTCCAATAGAACATTCACCCTCATTGTTTGATCGTCAATTTGAGGGTGACTTGCTGTGGAAAACTTTAGTTTTGATCCAAAGAGTCCAAATAATAGTCCAAAATCATCATGTAAACCTAGTGTCTCAATTATTGATAATGTGCTCCGAGATTCCCCAATATTTCACCACCTTATTAAAGAACAATTCAACAACAACATCAACATTACAAGCATGAGGGCTAGAATGAATATTGCATACTTGAAAAATCGATCCACCACCACAAAAATAGATTGATATCCCTAAACTTTTGGCAATCTAGTGATAAAATCCATGGATATGCTCCTCCATGGCTTCTCTGGAATTAGCACAAGGCAAGCGTTTGTTCCACACCTAAATGCCCTACCCAACATGAATCATGTGTCTCTTTCAACAAGTTCATCCTTCGATTTCCTCCTATGGAATGAACAGACAGCCACCATTGGCATAAATTAATCACTGCTCCAGCCAAAACCTTCAAGTGATCCCATCTTTGACTTGTTAAACCAATTTTTAATAACTGTTATCATTAGCACTTTGTTCTTTGATCTTCAACAAAAAGTTTGTCTCTATAACAGCAATGGCAGCCGCTACTTTCCAACTTAGTGCGTCAGGTAAACAATTGAGCCTACATGGTTTGTGTCAATTTGCATGTCAAATTCCACCACAAAATCAAGCGAACGAGTTGTCTAAGGGTAAGCTTCTTCTATGTTAGGAAGTAACAATAACATCGTCTATTCTTACTATAAAGCATGTTCCCAACAAATACTGTTTCCAAGTACGTAAGTAATGCGCCACTGCCAACATCTCTTATTCATGAACTGGGTATCGTTGCTCTGCTTCACTCAGCTTCCTGCTTTAAAAAGCAACTAGGTGCCCTTCTTGAACTAAAACACCTCCAATGGCACAGTCTGAGACATCGATATGGACTTCAAATGGAATTCAAAGTCTAGAAGTTTCAATATGGGTTCAAGGAGATGGAATCCTTCAAATCCTCCATAGCTTGGTTCCAAGCTTCTGTCCAATTCCAAGACTTGTCCTTTTTTAACAAGTCAATGAGGAAAGCAACCCGTTTGAAATAGCCAACAATGAATCTTCTGTAATAATTAGCAAAACTGAAAAAAAAAAAAAAAAAACAGTGTTATCAATGCGGTAAGGCAGTTTAAGACGATAAGCCTCCATAAGGCGAGGCAGGGCCTAGGCGAGGACTAGGCGGCGCCTAAGCGGTTCTTAAAATAATTATTTAAAGATCCCTGAAAAATTATTTATTTATTTATTGGTCTCTTACCCAATATATATATATATAATTTTTTTCTTGAAAAATTGTTTAATACTTTCTTATAATTTTATTTATTTATATTTTATATTTAATTAATTAATTATATGTACATTATAAAATTATAGATAATGACATATTAGGTAATACATTATGATAAAATCATGATCATCATAAGTTTACAAACTTCATATTCATAACATTCAAAAAAGAATAGCTAATTTTGTGAGAGAGAGAGAGAGAGATACGTAAAGAGACAGAAGAGAGACATAGATAGAGAGAGTTCGAAGAGAGACCTAGATAGAGAGAGAGGAAGAGAGTAGACAGAGGGAGGGACGTAGAAAGACAGAGAGGGAGAGATGCAAAAAGAAATAGAGGCATAGCAAAGAGAGCTGGAGAGGCGCAGAAAGAGAGCAGAGAGAGAAAGGGAGAGAAACGAACAGTGAGATGGAGAGAGTCGTCGGAGTCGCTCACCGAAAAAGACGTCAGAGTTGCTCGCTGAAGTGTCGAAGATGATCACCGGAGTCTTAAAGATGATCGTCGACATTGGTTCGAGTCGTTTGAGTTTGAGAGGTTTGAGAACGGAGTTATTAGATTTAGGTTAAAATTAAAAAAATAATTAATTAATTAAAAGCCCTCCTATTTTTTAAAATTGCAGAGAAGCCCTCCTAGCGCCTAGGCATTGAGAGGGCCTAGACGCCTTGACAACACTGAAAAAAACAAAATTCAAGTACCGTAGAAGGTGCTAGCCATCCTATCATTGCATGTACCTTTTTTTGATCCATGCTCCATTTTCCTCCATTGATCACATGCTCAAGGAAAATAACAATTTCTTGAGCAAACTCACATTTTTCCTTCTTTACATAAAGTTCAAACTCCTTCAATTTGGACAAAATCATCCTCATGTGCTTCACATGCTCCTCAAGAGTTTGCCTATAGATTACTAATATCATCAAGATATACTACCACAAATAAAGTTATGTAGGACATTGTTCATCAAATGGCAAAAGGTTGCAAGGGCATTGGTGAGGCCAAAACACATTACCAAGTATTTGAATGACCCAACCTTGTCACCATAGCCATCTTTGGTTCATCTCCAACGACAATTCAAACTTAGTAATATCTTAAACGTAAGTCAAATTTTGTGAAAAATCTGGCCTTCACAAATCAATCGAATAAATCTACAACAAGTGGAATTGGGTACTTGTTCTTTATGGTGAGTTTGTTCAAGGCTCTATAAGCGACGCACATCTACAATGTCTCATCTTGTTTTCGTTGGAACAACACAAGTGCTCCAAATGGGGCCTTGGAGTGTTGAATATGTCTGCCTCCGATAACTCTATTAATTGTTTCCACAATTCTTCAAGTTCCTTAAGCGTCATCCAATAATGTGCTTGGGTAGGGGGCCAAGCACCATCTACCAGTTCAATAACATGGTCTATGTCCCTCCTTAGAGGCAATATCTTTGGCAACTCAGGGGGCATCATGTTCTCGAACTCTCTCAGCACTTCAACCACTTGTTCGGGTACTTCCATGGTTTTCTCTTCCTTGACCTCCAACAAAGTAGCTACATAAGTAAGATGACCCTTTCGTAGATCATCTTTAATTTGAATTGCCAACAGCATAGGAATTGCCTCCAAGGATCGTCTTTTTTCTCCTTTCTCAACAAGGTCTTCCTTTGTCCATGATAAATGATCTTTTCATTGAAGGCATCACAATAATGTTCTGAGCCTACAAGAAATCATTACCCAAAATAATATCAAAATCATCCAACGCGACAACCACGAAATTAGTTGTACCTGACCATTCTTGGATTTAGATTTCCACTTCCTTTACAACACCTTTGATAGACTTTGCTTTTGAATTGACCATCTTCATTCAACTCGGGTTCTGAGAGAGTGTCCACCCAAGGCTTTCTACTAAGGAAACATCAACAAACCGTATCAATCATAGTTAAGACTGAAAAACTTAATTGATCACGACCTCCACATACATCAACCTATCATCCAAGGTCTTTGCTTACTATTCAATAGCATTCAACAACCTTAGAGGATTGACCCACATCTAGTCTACAAGGTTTTCTTCCTCAACTACCAATGTCACCAATCGCTCCTTGAGACACGAGCTCAATGAGAACCATTATAGATAAAGCATCCCTTGTTCAAGTTCTTACTGAATTGTTCCTCAAGTTTTGTTACCTTTTTGTCCTTGTAGAAGGTGTGCATTTTTCCAAAATTTCTCATCTTTCCTTCCTTAGACAACTTCTTGTCCTTGGACCTTGTTTTTCCGACATTAGAATTGAACAGTGATAAAGTAGCTTCGAAATTTACCAATGCATCCACCGCAACAATATCAAAGGGAGGATCCTTGACTATTGGACTCCTCAACTCAACCTAAACCCATGACTGTAATCTAGACGTAAAATTGAAGAATTTGTCATCTTCCAACATATTTTTGATATCTATCATCAGTGAAAAGAAGTGTTTGACATATGTCCTCACTATGCCAGTTTGTTTCAATTTCTTCAAGGTATCCCGAGCCAGCTAGGTTGCATTAGTAAGAAGGAACTGATCCTTTTGTTCCATCTTCAAGGTCTCCCACGTCTTAATCTTAAGACAACCCGCTGCTGCATCATTGTCAACTCTAATTCACTACCAAAGCTTTGCATCTCCCGTTAGGTACATCACCATTAAGCCAACTATCTATTTTTCCAATGTATGAACTTAGTAAAATATTATTCTATATCTCATAAGAAATTCTCTATCGCATTCCAAGTTCCACAGAATGCCTTTGATTCTGGGACTTTGGCTTTCAATACATTTGCGCCCTAAGGTCCTTTGTTTACGACACGTTTCAAGATTTCAATCTTTGTACCCATAGTCCGTGTCGTGTTTGTACAAAGGTTTCATATGACGTTTTTGTCCAAATGAACTACAATGAGCATATAACCCTAATTAACATGTTTCAGCCATTCAACAAGGTTTACACCAAATATCATATCTTAATAGAGCTATAAGATCATTGTAATATCTCAATTTTGCTTGATTATGTACAATAAAATGTCCTAATCCTGCCAATTAACAATAATATATGGAATTTAGATCCCAGTCTAGACAACCACGTCTACTATTGGTAGAAAGAAGATTGTCAAACCTAAAAATTACAAAGATATTGTCTCCCTCCCTTAATTAAAAAGTCATGCTGATATTGTCTCCCTCCCTTAATTGAAAAGTCATGCTTAGGTTCTAAGGCATAAAAGAAGATTTAAAAAAAAAAAAAAAAAAATCATTCCATTGCCCTTGCAACTCGTCATTGCAATATAGGTTGCTTAAAGAGATCCAGTATGGTCAAGATATGTCCAAAAGATGTGGTGGGGGAGTTTCAGAAGCCGATCGAGATTGGAGCATAAAAATTTGGCGATCAAGTTTCAAGAGTGCCAGACAGGGGTTGGCTGCCGGAAAGAGAAGAAGACGGAGCAGCTGCGGTATCACGCCGCAGGGAAGATCAGAACAGACGCAGAGAATAATGGAAGCAGGGAAGAAGAAGATGAACTAGCGACGAACATGCAGATGGAAGAACAGAGACGCAGGAATCGCAAAGAGCAGAAGAATCGAAGCGCTGAAGCAGGGAAGAACGAAAACAGGGAAGAACAGAACGGAAGCATGGAAGAATGGAA
>JAJIYU010000222.1:0-60639 GCA_030144865.1 Tinospora cordifolia | reverse complement strand
CCTACTCACTGAGCCACGTTGACTTTTAGGCTCACTACTCTACTAACATTTCAGGTTCCTCAGCAGCTGATAGAGGGAAAGGCGTGGTGATAGCCTAGTCCCGGAGTGGTCTTCTATTTTCTTTTTGTTTCTATCTGAGGTCGGTCATATTTTGTATGTCTGAAACTGTTTAATGGTCAAACTGTACTTTTTGGAACATGACAACATGTAATGTATCGTTTACTTTCGCGCTTTAATTAAATGGATGTTTAGATTACTCTGATGTGGCATGGATGTCGAGGTTAGAAAGGCTTAACGGCGGCTGGGAAGACTCGACTCGATGAGTCAGTTCGTTGAGCCGCCGTGCCGGTCGGGTCGCCCTTCGGCCTAGGGAAGGGGTCCCGACAGAAACACTATTTGGAACTTTGGCCTGTGAGCCTACTATTTGTGAAATATCATATGTTGAACAATGGTGCAGTTTTTCATGATTTGAAGTATTTTGAATACATAGAAATGCCTCTAAATGATTTGATGAAATTACTAATTATGAACTTATATATCTGAATCATATTGATTTCAGATGTGTGATTTGAGATTTAAAAAGTTTTACAGATACTTTGATTTTCTGTATTAGTTCCTATGAAATTTTGGTGATGTGATTTTGAATGCTATTTGAAGCATGTTGAAATTTTATTTGATTAATGGAATTTGAAAAGAAATTTTCACATGATGATTTGAACTAGATTTTCAAAGAAAACGAATAAAGTCACACGTCCCGATGCTTTGGCGGACGTCGACCCTCGCGTGCGGCATCTCAGCCAAGATGCCAGTGTGCTGCGCAAGGCCCGATGAAGGCGCGGGGGGTGGGTCTGGCCCGAGGGCCAAGGGTGTGACAGACACAAATATATTTATATTTAGGCATGATTGACCAAATATTTTTTTTGGAACCTCAATACGATGTCATGATTCAGTGAAACAATTTTTTTGTCATTAGAGGAAGAAAACAATTTTGAGATAATGACATATAAAATTGCTGATATAATTTGAAGCTATGCGAACATGAATCTCAAAGAAGAAGTTGAAAATCATTTGATAGTTCACAAGACCAATTAAGTGCAAATATAAATTAGTTTACTGATGCACAAGTTATTTGTAAAAATTTGACACACTTGAAGTGTGATTAATCGATCAAGTCAAAGGATATATATGCAAAATATTCCTAAAGAGGAATAAAATAATATTATGATTATATGTCCCGTAAATTGAGAATTTAATATTCCATGAAATGAAATAAATTGGGGACGTGAGTATTTCGAGACATAAATAACTCTTGAAGAGATAAATTGAAAAATTAGACATTCTTTAAAGAGAATAAATTTGATATAAATGTCCAATAAAAGGACATAAGTATGTCACGCATGTGGAAATATCATAAATTCAATATATGTATGAATATTGAATGAAAATGAATATTGCTCATGGTATTTATGATATTCAAAAATGTCCATTGATATTTTATAAAATGAGAATCTCACACTATAAATTGTGGAATAATGTTGACATTAAAAATGAACTATTTAAACTCATTGACGAATGAGAAACATTTTTAT
Source organism: Tinospora cordifolia (assembly GCA_030144865.1). Taxonomy (NCBI): domain Eukaryota; kingdom Viridiplantae; phylum Streptophyta; class Magnoliopsida; order Ranunculales; family Menispermaceae; genus Tinospora; species Tinospora cordifolia. The sequence goes on along the minus strand of JAJIYU010000222.1, from coordinate 59,050 downwards.
CCAAACATTTAATAATGCATAATATGTTGGATCCAAATGAATACTTTGTGAGAATTTTCAAAGAAAAATGGATCCACGGATGATATAAACGAAGAATCCTTGAAGGATTACAAAAAATCCCCGAAGGATTCAAAATGCATGCTTGAAGCAAATGCTTCGAAATATAAATTTTGGAATGTTTAACATTATAAAACACATGTATTATGATTATTTATGTGCATATCTTACAATCCTTTTGATTGATATTAGTGATCATATTTACATGTGTATATTATAATTATATTTATTAATTCATGTTTTTATGCATGTCCTTATTGTTTTTGTCAAATTTGAAAAACTAGTGACAAAATTAAAGAAAAAAGATCAAATGTAAAGAAATTTAATATGAAAGATCTTGAAAAAATAAAATTCTATCTTGGCTTACAGATCAAGAATTTTTCAAGTAGAGTTTTTGTTCATCACTAAAAGTTTATTCAAAAAGTTTTAGAATTGTTTTACATGGACAAAGCATACTCATTAAGTCCCAAAATGGTGATTAGGTCACTTGAAGTGGACATAAACTATTTCATCTTTATGATGGATAAATTATTGGTCCCAAAGTACCAAATCTTGTTACGACTAATGCACTTATTGGTCCTAAAGTACAAAAGTAGACATTATTTACTCTATTGAGCTACTTACAAGATGCGATTTTCACCGACTCGAAGATATTGGAATGAAATTAAAGATTATTATGCTATATTTGAGGAACAAGTGATATGAGTATAAATTTTTTTGCAAAAAAAAAGCAACACCAAAGTTGGCTAAAATGCAGATATTGAACTTTTATTGGATCTTCACAAAGTAATGTTACAAACATGATCTGGTTTACTTACAGTGATATTGCGATACCATGACATCTGTGAAACAAACAATATTTGTAAATTCATTAGATCATCCAGAGACTCTGACAATTTATAAAACAAGTCATCATTTGTATGATTGAGATTTATAATCCAATATAATCAAGGATAGTGTGGATAATCTTCTTTTAAAGTTTGTCAGACAATATTATATGAAGAAAATGCAATATGTATTGCTGGTTATGAGAAACATTTATTAAAGGTGACAGAACCAAATATATTTTATTAAGATTATTCTTTACATATGAGCTTTAGAAGAATGATGGAATTGATATTCAACAAATAAGATTGAGTGAAAATCTTAAAGAGTTGTTTGTAAAAGTTCTATCAAATACAAGATTTGGATGTGTAATAATTGAAAAAATAAATAGATTCAAAAAAAAAAGAGAAAGATATATATATATATATACATACATGCATACATGCATGCATGCACACACACACACACACACACACACACAAACACACATATATATATATACACACACATACATATATAAAAAAAATACATACATGAAAAATAATGTATATGCACATATATACATGTGTATATTGGTTAATAATAAAATAAAATAAAAATTAATTAATTAAAAATATTATCTAAACTTTATTAACAAGTAAAAGATTTAATAAATTAAATTTTGGTACACAAAACACAAAATAAAATAAAAATTTTAGTAGAAAAATGATGTAAAGTATGCATATTTAAGTTTATATTATATATATTAGAAATTGTGTACAAAAAGGGGTCCCAAACACACACAAAATCCAAAAATGGGATTTGAGTAACCTCTCCACGCCATATGAGGATTAGAGGGTGAGAAATTTGGATCAAGATCAAACACCACTAAGATAAAAACAAGGAATCTAACATAAACTCAAACATCTACTCACACTTGATCCATACTAACCTTTCATGTAATAACCTGAAGTTTTATAATGCGTACACATCGAAAATAAATTTTTAAAATATAATATAATCAAGAAAATAAATGAATAATGTTTTAAATAACTGTGTAGAAATTAATTAAATTAAATTATTAATTAACTAAAATAAGTTAATTAATTAATGTAATTTATATATGTATATGTATTTATATAATTAAATTAAATAATGGGTTATATATATATATATATGATTTGGATAATTAAAGTGGTTATTATTTATGCACTAATGACAAATCTCATTTGATGAATATTACTTATTATTTATGGGTAACAATTGAAATTAAATTTAGAATGTTAATCATTAGTATGCTTTATATGAGATATATGTGGTGGGTGAAATTAAATTTAGAATATTAATCATTAGTATGTTTTATATGAGACATATGTGGTGGTTAAAATTAAATTTAGAATATAAATCGTTAGTACGCTTTATATGAGATATATGTGGGGTAGTGGAATTTGATTTTAAAAGTTATGATGTGAGTTGATTTTAAAATGCATGGTGATGCTCAGATGTGGCTAGCGGGATTAAATTGTAAAAGTTGCTGGGTTTGCATTATGCAAGTAAATGGGTGGTAGAAAAAAAATTAGTGGCTCACGTGATGATTCATTCTTTTATTTCATCTTCACTTCCCAACTTAAAAATTAGAGTTCTCTAGAAGCTGAACACGAACAAAAACGAAAAGAAGGAAATGGGAAGTAGAAAATAGAAGGCAAAAACAAAAGAAAATCCGTCAAATTCGACGCACAAGTAAACTTTTTCTCTAAATTCTAGTTACAAAAACACTAAATAAGTTATGTACTACAATTTTAAGGGTGTAATTTTTTTTACTGTAGATAATGTTTTATACCCGTATCTAAAAATTGAGTATTTTTTCACAGCGAGTAAAACTTAGTAAACCAAAACACTCCTGGTAATGAATAGATCCAAAATATGTGGTTAGATTGTGTTAGTTTGCCTTGTAAATTTTAAAATAAATACTCAAAGTTTTATAACATTTGGATGGGCTTTTGATGATGTTAAACCCAAATAAAGTCTTAACTGAAACCCATAGAAATATAGAGAATGAAAATCTGTATCTATTGATACCAAAATCGTGAATTTTGGATATCAATTGGAATTTCGGTGAGCGATTGACTAATAGGATTATTTAATAAAATTTTAAAAAAATTAGATAAATTATGATTTTGAAGCTTATTTCTCTATGAGCAGTTCACATGTATGATATGTAATTATTATATTTATAATTATCATTGCAGATTATTTTTATAAATCATCCGGAGGGTTTTTGAACCACGAATTGGAAACGAAAAAGGTAAAATAGTGCGTTTTTATTTAGTTTGAGCTACAATTAGTTAAAATAAAATAAATTAAATTATTGGAGATGTGAAGGAATTAAGTATAAACTTATTTCTTTTATTTTGAAGTTGAAAAGAGTATTAAATGGATAAATTGCATTGTTTGAAATCTTGAAAACAGGTTGAAATATTAAAAGAGGTTGAAAACAAGAAATTGAGCTATGAAACAGGAAACTGAGAATTTTGGGAGCTTTAGCTGAAGGTTTGGTATCTAAAACCTTATTACTCTTGGAGATAATTTTATATTATGCTATTTATTCTAGAATGGATGTGAATGAAATGTGATATCGAAGTTCAAGAAGTTGTGAAGATTTGAAGAATGATATCATAATTTTTAAATGACAGATTAAACATTTAAAAGTGGATTAGTGTGACAAACAGACACAAGAGAAATCCATAAACCTCAAGTAGGGAGGATTTCCTTGTTCATCAATATTATGCGAATTTTAGATTCTAAACATGATAATTGTTAGCTTAAGATATTTTGCATGCTATGGTTGTTATTTGTTTGTGATTGGAATGATTTGAATGATGATCATAATGTCCGGTTAATCGCATTTTGACATGCTTTATTGAATTTATAATTCATTCATTTTATACATCATGTGTTTGCTCATATATTGATGGATAATGTTGTATGGATAACACTAAATGTGGAACTAAATAAGATTAATGGTTTATTAAGAATTCCACATATCGCTGTGATGGATTGTCGCAGGCACACTGTAACCCTCCATACAGTGTATCATGTGCACTAGTCTGGACACGTCATAGATATTTCCATTTATCCAGCTGGATAGCTAAGTCATTTTTGGAAGTGGTAATTACTAGATTGTGATCATTGGATTGTGTTACCCTGTCTTAAATAATAATCCCATCGTATAGTCTGGATTGTATACCTAGAGTACTCGCCTTTGGTATTGATAGTGCTAATACCTAGAGAGGTTATATCAAATTAATTAATTAATTAATTTTCAAGTTCCTGCTATTTATCCAAAAATAAATTAGAAATAATCTAAGCTTATATTTTAGAAAAATAACCCTTTTACTATTTAAAATTTTTAATTTGAAAATAAAAAATTTAAGTAATTAATTCCCAATCCCCTGCACTCCATTCACTTTAAATTAAAGCTATTCTAGGCTTAGATACTCTTAAAACTTCCATATCCATTTTTCCTAACTTAGAATCTTTCCCAAAGATCCCTATTTTTGTTAGACCTCAAAATCAATCTAATTTCCGACAACAAAACCTCCAGACTCTAAAAATCTACTTCACTCATATCCACAGTCTATTATTCATATCAAAATAATATTCCTCAACCACAGATTTCTCTGAACTAAGCCTTCGAAATACCTATTTCTACAAATAAATATTACTAAACTCTTAAACGTCAATAATAGGTTTCTTTCGTATCCAAAATAATTTATTTAGATCAGAACAATGGTTTTTCAAATCTAAAAATTTGAACTAGGACTCATCACAGATATTCATTGCTCTATAATTTTTTTCTGACAATAAAAAATTTACATATTAAATTTTCTAGGCCTCTACTGCATTTTCAAATTAAATAAAATAATCCAAAGCTTAAAACCATTAAAAAATTCCTTTAATTCTTAAATAAATCATTTTTACTTTAGTAAGACAATTCTAATATTTAATATTTGCATCAAGACTCCAAATAAATTCAATCTCCAATCACCGAACCCCCAAACTACAATCATAATCACCATTCGTCTTCATTCTAGGCCATCCACATGAAATTCTTTATAAAAGGGTCCCCAAAAATTCAGATTTCCCATTTCACCACATCAACATACAAAACTATATTCATTTTCTTCCAAATTCAGAATAGAACAACTTTAATTCTGACTATTATCTCAAATATTGAGCGGATCGAGTTTTATCCTTGCCTAAAGAATTTTGCCCTCAAATCGCTTAGATTTGATCAAATTATATTAGATCCGTCAAAAATTGTAAATGAATAGTCAAAACCTCCAAAATTTAGTCTAGAATCATTAATTCAATAGTTTAGAAGCAAGATCTAAGTTCACCTCGCTCCAAATCGCTGATCAATTTTGCGATTTTGATGTTGTTAGCCTCTGAGAATTGATTTGAATGAGTTTACGGCTTCAGAATCTTACCTTAGACACTTAGAATTGTTTTTGATCTAATTTGGATCATTTTGACTGTCGCTGGGCAAAAATCGAATCTCTAGTGACCAAAATCGAATGCCCCAAAAATCTGTGATTCTTCTTTTCTTTTTGCTATTCAAAATCGCATGAACAATACCCGCATGAACATGAACAACACCCATGGGTACTATTTATGCAGGGTTTTTTTTTGCCTAGTTCCCCTTTTTTTCGAAATTAGTTCAAAAAGGCTTCCATAAGCATTTTTTTGTTTTTGATTTTTTTTCAACTTTAACCAACGTGATTTATTTTATTTCTTTAATAAATATTGTAATAAACATTTAAATCTTGTTTTCGAACATTTTTATATTTATTTAGTATTTTTAAAAACTTATTTTTCTTTTTCGTGAACCCGTGTATTTTTAACTTAAATATTATAAATTCTAAACTTTTAAAATCTTTTCCAAACTTCCATTTTCTTTCCAAACTTTAGGTTATACGTATATCTATTTAAAAACCATGTTTTCAAACATTTTATTATTCATTTAATATTTTTTTTATAAATTCATTTTCAATGTGTACGCGTTAAAAATTTAGGGTGATTACAGTGACAACTTTGAGATAGGATTGATCGACAGGTCTTCAGATGTGTTGACCTTGCCTAGTGATAAGAGGTTTCAAGATGCGGACATTGGACCGTGATAGTTCTGAGATAAGAGTGGTACGTTGGTACGCTCTATGGATATATTTAGAGTAGTGCATGGCACATTCTACGGGTTCGTGAGTGGTGACTGTACCACTTGGTTGGTGGGCCACAATCATCAAAACACGATAATATGGCTTGGTCGGTGGGCCACAATCGTTAATTGATATCGTAGTATGGCCTGGATGATTGGTCACATCCGTCCGGAATGGTTTATGACTAGAGGATCCTTAAAGTGAAAAAAGGGTGTCAAGTTTAGATACTGGACCCTTGAATCATAGCATATTTCATAACATATTATGTTGTTGCATTTTTATATGAATGATTTTACATGCTATTCATTGATGCATTTTATTTGAATGCTTGAAATGTTGCATGTTGCATTGCACGTAGAATGCTAGTTTTAAGTAGATATATCTGTTGCTACTCTAATCTCACGAGGATATTGAGCTCACTACTCTTAACATTTTAGGTTCGTCTAGTGTGGATAAGGGGAAGGGTGTGCAGTACGCAAGATTTTTCTAGCCTATCCCTGGTAGGTTGTTTTGTTATTTTGCCATTTTGGTTTTTAAATCTGTACGTACAAATTTTGAAAATGTAAAGTTGAACTAGACTCTGGTAATATAATTAATGTTAAAGACTTCCGCTGTTGTTACATTATTCCGCTTATTTTGGTTTTGTTGCACTCTAAATACTATAAAGCTTTCGATGGTAAGGTTTAACAATAGTTGGCAAGTTTGACTGAAGAGTATACTTATTTGACTATTGTGTCGGTCGGACTGCCCGTATAAGGTTTCGAAAGGGGTCCCGACAATGTTGGTATTAGAGCTAGGTTAAAAATTTTCAAAGTTGGAATTAAGCAAAAATATGAGTCCAAAAGTTCTATTTTTCAATACTTATTTTCGAAAATATATTGTAGGTAGTGGTAAAATAAGTTTTATGGATGATATGTTGCAATGTTTGACATTGGCAAATGATTGTATGAATTGTAGACTAAGATGCCACCTAGACGCGGTAGATGTAACACCCCACCTCCCATGCCCTATCGACCCCATCATCGATAGTATAATTTTCTTCAATTAATATTCTTGGGCCGCCCGGTAGGCAGACCCATGCTATGTTATCCTTTTTCCTTTCTAGAGACTTCCTGCGTACATTAGGCTATGTACAAAATAATTTATGGCATTATAAATAAATAAAATCTTTTATTTATTTATTCTAAAATTTCGAGTGCATGAACTTTTACAATGAAAAATAAATTCAAAACTGAAAATAAATAATTTGGCTTGGGCCCACGTGCCCTACAATGAAATAAATAAAAAAGAATTCCTAATAAATAATCTTCTATGTAGGTTGATAAATTAATTTCCCAAAATATGAAAAATGAGGGGGGGGGGGTGAGCTAAAAAGTCCAGTGAATCATTCCATTTATTTAATTCATTATTCCAACCAAATAACATAAGCATATCAAACACTTTCAAGGATTTAATCGATTCATGCAATATATTATTTCAATTGTAATTTAGACCAAAATGGGTTAACCTTTGTGCTCCAGATCTAGGGAGAAAGATCAATCCTGAAACTCAAACCCTTCTCTGTGAAGTGGGATCACTCCTGAAACCCAGTCTGCTCTGGTGTCAATCCTAACAACCAGTTCAAAAGTCTAATTGTGGATGGAACACACACGAAGAACATCATCCTCGTGACGGTACGTGGTTGAAATCTTTATTTAATCTTATTTTTGTGTGCAAGAGCATAATAAATAAATATTTCAACAGTATTTAAACACTCCAACAATATAACACCATAAATCAACATTTACATAAATGAAACAATGACTTTCGATTTCTAATGTAGAAGATTGTACGAGATGCAACTACAGAGCATACTTTCTCAAAACAAGAAAGATGACTTTCGATTTCTGATGTAAAAGATTATACAAGAGAAGAAAAAGGGATTGAAGGTATCAAGAAGGAGGCAGAGAGAGAGAGTAAGAGGAATGTAGTCAACTCTTGTTTTGGGATGAATGAAGTAAGTGGGTTAGGGGGTTTATATAGAGTATCTAAGGGTCAGATCTGTCATTTTTCGCCTTCCTAATTAGGAAAACTTCCATTTTTGCTTGTTTGGGGTGGTTGAATGGTTAGGGTTTTTGATTTAGGGTTTTTTCATCTTTTCTGCACAAATCAATGGCTAAAAAGCCATTTTCTCTCAAATCCTATGTTTAGGATTTTTTTCCAAATTTTTTTTGGACGAATTTCAGCAAATTCGCCAAATTCTCTTTTGCGCGAAACACATGGGCTCAGGCCCATGCGATATATATATATATAACTCATCCCGCCCGCGCTGCCCGGTTTGTGAGCATGGGTTGCAGGCCCATGTGTGTTTCTTTTCTTTTTTCTTTCTTTTTTGTTGTTTTCCTCCCCTTTTTGTACCTATATACATCTATACACATACATTTATCTTATGTATACATATATTTGTAAAAATGTCTAAAATCACTTAATAACATATGATTGTATATATGCAGCAAAATATTTGAGGTATTTATCAAAATTTGTACAAAATTCTCGGGTATTACAGTAGACCATGGCGGGTACTGCAAGATCCTGCCCTTCTATAGGATCCTGTACTAGGACCTATACCACCACCAGTTGCCAAGTCTGATAAGTATTGATGGCTCGAAAATCTTATTTGGGCCCAAGGGGAGTTGATACAATCCTCTAGCGTTGCACTTCATCAGAGAATTGATGGCGTTGTGGCTAATATGCAACGACCAACACTTCCTGCAGCTCCTGCCCACCAGTAGTTGAGCCAGCTGATGGGGATGATGATGATGATGAGTCTAAAGAGAAGATTGAGGCTCCTTGTAGGCACCGCAGAGAGAGACAGAGGAAGAAAATTTCACATGAGAGATTATTGAAGAAGTTTATGGACTTGAAGCCCCAGTTATATTGGGGTGGTGTTAATCTGGAGCAAGCAAAGGACTGGCTGCTGAATGTTGAGAAGATAGCATGGTTAATGAAGCTATCTAAAGATAATCAGGTGTTGTTATCTGCCCATACCTTGAGGGTGATGTTGCTAGATGGTGGTTATTAGTTTTAGCCACTGAACGCCCGATTGAAACAAGGGCAAGATTTCGAGAGTTATTTTTGGATACCTTTGCTCCTACTTCTACTAGAGAGCAAAGGAAGATGGAGTTCTTGGCATTGCATAGGGCAAGATGATAGTCCAAGAGTACACCTACAAATTCATTCATCTAGAGTGTTATGTTCCATGGCTGATTGCTAATAAAGCAGAAATGGCTAGATTCCATCGTCGAGGGTTGAATAGTAACATTCGACGGGCGATACATGGTTCCAGTCTTGATTCCCTGAAGCGCCAAGCTCTAAGATGTGAGACAGACAGTAAGGATGAACCCATACAGGTACAGACTGTGCGAGGCAGTACCATGCAGACTCCAGCACAAACTCTTAGTTACCAGGGACAGTTGCAAAAGAATAGGGGTTATAGGAAGAGGAAGTTCATTGCGGGATCGACCACATATCCAGTCTACCATGACGATGGCTGTTGTAGCCATCCTTATTCAGACATTTGAGCCACACGTGGCAGTATAACCAAGAGGCAGAGGCCAAGGTAGGGGAGGCAAAGGTTTTGAGTATAGGCCACTGATACCGGCAGTATAGATGGGCCAATTCGACATGGACAGGATAAGTGGTACAGAGACAACCTTTCACCTGTTATCAGTGTGGGCAGATTGGGCACAAGAGATCGGAGTGTCCTACTTTATTAGCCCAACCGATGGTTTAACAGGGATATAGAGAGAGAGCCCAGGCAGTCACTCAACTTGATCCAGAGGCTACCAAGACTTTGGTAGAAGGTACCATCTCTATTTTAGATTCCACTTTATATGTGTTGATTAATGTTGGGTCTACGTTATCATTTATATCTGGACCTGCTATTTATAGATTGAAATTTAGACTAGTTAGGGCATCCATTTGGCTAGTATTAAGTACTACCGCTTGGGAATGTATTTACCCCAATATGGTCTGTGAACATTGTGTGATTTGTATTGGTGACCTAGAGATAGTGGTAGATCTGCGAGTATTAGAATTTTTGGAGTTTGATGCTATTTTAGGCATGGACTAGCTAGCTGCTTATCACCCTTATGTTGATTGTTATGCTAAGCACGTAGTATTCTAGATCTCGAATCGACATGTAGTGGTGTTCCAGGGTAGAGGTTCTGATAAACCTAACACCCAGGCCAGATTAGCGACACTAGAGGAGATGTGTGCCTTAGTGAGTGTGGTTGCCGCAAATAATGATGAACCTTCCAAGCTGAGACTTGGGGATATTCCCGTGGTATGTGAGTTCCTCAAGGTAATCCCTGATGATCGACTCAGCTTGCCTCCTAAGCAAAAGATTGATTTTGTCATTGAGTTGGTCTCGGGGACTGAACCAATCTCAATAGCTCCTTACCGTATGACACCTAAGGGTTTACAGGAATTGAAGGTTTGGCTAGAAGAATTACTAGGCAAAGGTTTTATTCGACCTAACATGTCACCTTGGGGAGCTCCTATGTTGTTTGTAAGGAAGAAAGATGGGAGTTTTTGCTTCTGCATCAATTACAGACAGTTGAATAGGGTCACTATGAAGAATAAGTACCCTCTCCCTCGAATTGATGATTTGTTTGATCAGTTAAATGCTGCTAGAGTATTCTCGAAGATCGATTTGCGTGCAGGGTATAATCAACTACGTGTTAGGGAGGAGGATGTACCAAAGACAGCTTTTTAGACTCGCTATGGGCATTATGAGTTTCTAGTTATGCCATTTAGCGTAACGAATGCCCCAATGATGTTCATGGACTTGATGCAACGGGTGTTCAGGCTTGATCAGTTTGTGATAATATTTATTAATGACATTCTGGTCTACTCGAGGTCTAGAGAGGATTGTGCAGAACATTTCACAGTAGTCTTACAGACTTTGAAGGAGCACTGCATGTATGCAAAGTTGAGTAAGTGTGACTTCTAGTTGACAGAGGCCAAGTTTTTGGGTCATGTGGTTGGAGTCGATGGTATCTCTCTTGATTCGGCCAAGGTCGAAGCGATTGTTGTTGGCCTAGACCTACCATAATGATCGAGATTTGTAGTTTTCTTGGTTTAGCTGGTTATTATCGGAGATTTGTACAAAATTTCTCCCACATCTCAGCACTGATAACTAAGCTAACCCAGAAGAATATACCTTTTGAATGGACTAATAGCTATGAGCGTGACTTTTTTGAGCTTAACAAAGGTTGACAACTACGCCAGTTCTTGTTGCCAGAACCAGGTAAAGAGTTGGTGATTTATATTGATGCATTAGGATTAGGCCTTGGTTGTGTATTGATGCAAAATAATAGGGTAATAACCTATGCTTCCAGACAGTTAAAGGTTCATGAGAAGAATGACCCTGTCTATGATCAAGAACTAGCAGCTATTGTTTTTTTCCTCAAGATTTGCTGGCATTACCTTTATGGTGAACGATTCACATTAAGAGCCTCAAGTATCTATTTTCTTAGAAGGATCTTAATATAAGGCAGAGGAAGTGGATGGAATAGCTAAAGGATTATGACTTTAGTATTGAAGACTAATGTTGTAGCTGATGCACTTAGTAGGAAATGGGTTGAGACTGCCTGTATGGCTAGACATATTGTCACACCCTTGGCCCCCGAGTCGGACCCATCCGTTGTGCCTTCATCAGGCCTTTTGCGATACACTGGCAGGTGCACCCCTTGGCTGTGATGCCGCACGTGAGGGTTGATGTTCGCCGGAGCACTGGAACGTGTGACTTCAATCATTTTCTTTAGAAACCCAATTCAACTCATCATGTGAACTTTTTTTTTTTTTTTTCAAATTCTATTGATCAAATAAAATATCAGCATGCTTCAAATAGCATTCAAAATCATATCACTAGAATTTCATATGAAATAATACAGAAAATCAAAGTATCTATGAAAACTTTCAAATCTCAAATCACTCATCTGAAATCAATAAGATTCAGATATATAAGTTCATAATCAGTAATTTCATCAAACCATTTAGAGACATTTCTATGTATTCAAAATACTTCAAATCATGAAAACTATACCATTGTTCAACATATGATATTTCACAATTAATAGGCTCACAGACCAAAGTTCCAAATAGTGTTTCAAAGAAGAAGACAGTTCTTTTTATACAAAATGACATAAGCTGTGGCAACATGCTTCTGTTCAAAATCTACATAAAAGTTTGAAATATAATTCAAAATAAAACAACTCTCTCTCAAAATACTCTCCACGTGTCTCCAAGGTCTGGCCAATCTCATTGAGCGCCATGCCCATGAGTACTTGAAAAATAAAAGTGGGGTGAGTTTGAAAGCCTAGTGGATCTCTCCTATACATCACTAGCATTATACAAATCAAAATACAAAACATGCACACACTTTCATTACATTAGGGTGTTTCAAACAATTTATTGGTCTTTCTTGTTGATTTTCAGATTAATCAAAAGAGTGAACCACCCTGGGCATCCCTCGTTGTGGTAGAAAGAGTAGAAAAAGACCTTGTAGGCCACCTTCCTCTGTTTGGAATCATTCACTAGAATTGAAGATTCTCATCAAAAAAATCCCAGGAGTAAACGTAATTATTGTGGTTGGGATTATGCTTGTGATACCAAAACATGTGACACTGGTACCTTGTTGAATCATATAAAATAGAAGTGTCCAAAATCTCCATTTTGTGAACAAGATAAGAAGCAAAAGGTCTTGAGTTTTAAAAAATCTATTGATAGTACGAGTGGAAGTAGTTTGATTGTTGTGGAGTTTAATAAAGAAGCTTGTGCCATGATGATTATAATTGAAGAACTCCTATTTAGAATTGTCGAGGGAGAAGGCTTTAGACACTTTGTTAGTGTTCCCAGCAAAATTTGATCCACCTTCTAGAATTACAGTGGCTAGGGATATTTTTCAATTGTTCTTGGATGAGAAGAAGAGTTTAAGGAGTGCCCTCAAGAAAAATGCCTAAAGAGTATGCCTTACTATTGATTGTTGGACATCATTACAAAACATAAATTACATGTGTTTGACTTGTCACTATGTTGATTGTGATTGGACATTGCAAAAGAGAATTCTAAATTTTTGTCAAGTTCCAAATCATAAAGGAGAAACAATTGTTAATGTAATAGAAAGTTGCCTAATTGATTGGGGAATTGATAAGATTTTAACCATAAAAGTTGATAATGCTAGCTCAAATGAAACAATTATTAATTACCTTAGAAGAAAAATTAATGGATGGAGAGGCTCTATTTTGGAAGGTAAACTTTTACATATGAGGTGTTGTACCCATATAATAAACCTCACTATAAAAAAAGCTTGAAGGACTTGCATGATTCAATAGCTAGTATTCATAATGCTGTAAGGTTTGTGAGATCATTAAGATTCCTCAAATTTAAAGCATGTGTAGACATGAAAAAGTTGAGTACAAAGGCCTCTTGATTTTAGATGTTTGTCCATGGTGGAATTCAACTTATTTAATGTTAGAATCTGTTTTACAGTTTCAAAAGGCATTTGATAGATTGGATGAAGAGTACAAGCAATATGAAGACTATTTTTTGGAAGTTGAAGGTGGAAAGAAAAGAGTTGGACCACCTAAGTATGAGAATTGAGACAATGTACTAACTTTTATGAGGTTTTTAAGAACTTTTTACAATGTCACATTAAAGTTCAGTGCATCTAAGTATGTCACTTCAAACTCCTATTATCATGAACTTTGTGAACTCCAAATTTCATTACTAGAATTAAGTAAAAGTGGAGATCCATTATTGGGCAAGATGGTTGCGAGTATGAAAGATAATTAAGACAAATATTGGAAAAAGGTGTAAAATATCAATTGCTTGTTATTCATTGCTACTGTTTTGGATCCTAGGTACAAATTAGAATATGTGAAGTATTGTTTATGTCAAGTTTATGATCAAACCATTGTTGATTTGTTGATTGCCAAGATTGAGATTACGTTGCAGCATTTGTTTCAGCTGTATAATGCATTTGATTCTATGCCTGGTAGAACTCTAATTGTCATAAATCTGAGTCAAGTGGATTTGATGTTGATGGCACACCAAAGAAGTTAATGGTTGATTCTTGTCAGCGTACACCTTTGTTATCTAAATTTTTGAAGTATCAGGAAGCATGAGATTGCATAGGTGTCAAAACTAACATAGAAGACTACTTGGAAGAATCTAGTGAAGATCCATTTATTGAAGGATTTGATATTTTATATTGGTGGAAAATAAATTCAAGTAAGTATAAAATTCTTTCTCAAATTGCAAGGGATGTTTTAACAATCCCAGTATCTACAGTCGCATCTGAATCAACATTTAACACTGCAGGTCGAATTCTTGATGTATTTAGGAGTTCATTAAGTCTTAAAATGGTGGAAGCTTTGATTTGCACACAAAATTAATTATGCTCAAATCATGAATCAATATAAATTTGAAACTATATAGATGAGGTGCAAGTTTATGAGCAAGTTGAATCAGGTAGTTCTTTACAACACTTTCAAACTTATTTTCCTTTTTTATTTATAATTGCAACATAACTAAAATTATATTTGTATTTTTTGGTCTTTAGAGATGCTATGAAGAGGATCGTGCATAATAACAGATTATATAGCAATTGATTGATTAACATGTTAGTAGCATATGAATAAATTTTCTACTACTGCAATTTGTAATTTATTTGTGTTTGTTTTTTATTTATTAACTATAAATTTTTATTTTTAGCTAAATGGAAGGAATTCAATGCTTGAGAGGAATGTTAAGGCCTTGGAAGGTACTTTATTATATTAAGCTTTGGGTTTTTAATTAGACTCAACTTTGTTGATATTTTGGTAGTTGAAACTTGTAATAAATTTATTTTTAATGTTCTGGTATGTAACTTAATTATAAATTGTATGTGGATTGTAATAATTTTATTTTTATTTATTTTGTCTTTTAATTACTAAGAAAATTGAAAGGCAACCCGATAACCCAACCCAAACCGAATCGAACCGAACTATTTGGGTTGGGTTGAGTTCTGATATAAATTGGTTTAGATTGAGTTTCATATTTGCCAACCAGAACAGTTTGGGTTGAGTTGCAGGTTTGCCCCTAACCCGAACCGACCCAACCCATGAACACCCCTACTCTTATGCTCTTTTCACAAATAAGAAATACTCTCTGAAGCCAAACAACCCACACCAACACGATTAAACTAATTTATGGTGGAGAAAGAAAGTACCAATATGTGTGGTATAGTAGTCTTTTCTTACGATGGCGTGGTCGAGATAATACAATACATCAGTGTAAAAGATTGAGTGAGATCTGTGCTGTGAGGTTAGTCTTAGTAAGGCCTGGCCTGAAGTGTGCATGTAATGACTTGTATTTGTGGACATGGAGTTGACTGATTTGACATATATTTTTAAATATGAATTAATAAATTATAAATAAAAATACATAATTTTACAGTAATTATATTAATTAATGAGTGTATTAAATAGAAAATAAAATAAGTAATTAATGATGGTAATAATAATAATAATAAATATTTTATAGTGAGAGCTTATTAGATGATGAAATGATTAAATAAAATAAATAAATAAATAAATAAATAAATGAAATATATATATATATACAATTTGGATAGAAGAACATGAGGTGGATGCATAAGATATCAGCCTAGCATTTAATAAGGTGGGACCCACTCTAAAATTCCCTATATATATGGCTTGCTTACTTCTCATTCTTGCTCACAAGCTCATACGGGGGAGAGAAAAAAAAAAGAGAGAACAAAGAAAAAAAAGAAAGAAAAAGGAGGAAAAAAAAGAGAAAAAAAAGAAAGAAAAGAGGGAAGAAAATCTACTATTTTCTTTAGGATCTAACGCTTTGAGTAAATTATTTTTATCTCTTTTCAATTTAGAATTATTATGAAAGTTATGAATTACAATTTTGCTAGTATAGTTTTCAATAGAAGTGTCAGCCAATTGTGGGACCAAAACTAGGGTGTGTTTTCACTAGGAGTTAAACTATACAATATATATATTATAGTGTTCAGATCAACGAGTAGAACAAAGATATAAGATTATTTGTACCCGTGGAAGTCCTAAGAATTTATATGGCCATTGGAAACTGGATCATAAGAAGTATACATATTGACACTAGAATTTTAATTGACAGGTACTGAATTGTTCAGAATGAAATTCTTGACTCAATGATATTAAAATTAGGAGTTCTGGAGGTCAATTGATGTATTAAATTTGTATTTATGCAATGTGAGGACTAATAAATAAAAATTGTTTATAAGGTTATATAATGTTAAATAATAGGAAATGTTATATAATGTTACATAAACAATGTTCTATACCATTATGAATTACTTACTTGAAAAAAATGTGTAACATAGGAAATAATTAAAATTTTTCTATTTCCTGTATTGAATCACCAAATTTATGAAAAAGTTGGTTATGATATTCTAAAAGTGGGACACATATTGATGACTTTTAGTACTTTGGGTCAATATTAAGGGCTTAATGGCACCAATTAACCTTGTTGACCATGTTAACCCTGTCGATCATTTAAGTCAGCAAGTGTTAGGCTTAGTTAGAGTTAACCGTATTGACCAAAATTGACCAAATTCATAAATGAATTATAATTGACTGAGTCAATATTTTGATTGATCAAGGACCATAAAGTTAGATTTGAGCCAAGTTTCATATAGATATTAAGAAACTACGTTGATTATACAGAATCAAATGTTAGTGGGACGCGACCAGTTAAGAGAGGAACACTAGGAGCTGAGCATCCTTGTGAGTAGTGTTTTCTAATTTATCACTTAAACTTGTTATTTTATTCATAAATGAAATGTTATTACATATTACAATTCATTTACAATCTTTAAATTGGATTTTAAATGAAACTGTACACCGAATTTGGAGGTTCGATGGTATGGGTTAGGGTATTGGATATGGTTGAGCTTGAGGACCAGATGCCACTGTAACTAGAGGTACATTCTGTGCGGGTTTTCAATTGTCCCACTAATGAGGATTTGAGGCTTCCATACACAAGGTATGTGCTAGCAGATCCTTACGATGTTATATGAGAATACACCTAATTGTCTAGTGAACTCGCTCGAGTAGATTTATTATTGCCTTGTAGGTTAGTGAGAGCTTTGACATATGTTTTCATCATTAAAACCGTTTTCAAAATGGAAGGTACATGATGTATTATGGATTTAACATTCATTAACTAAATCCATAAAATTATTTCATAGAATTCTTATTCTAAGTTATAGATTAGATTACATTACTCAGTAAGCCGCTATGGACAAATTGGCTCATTACTCTGACATTTCAAGTTCTTCTATCACAGAAAAAGGGAAGAAGGTGGTTATAGTGTAGAACGACGTTATCGAGTTATTATGGTAAGTTCTTTACACAGTTCAATATTTTGAGAGTTAGTATGATGTATAAGGGATAAGGAAACCATTGTAAATATTTTTACTTAGATACTTTCGCCATCGCTATATTTAGGGGAATGTATATAATTAACTTTTCTTTGACTTGACTTAAACTTTTACTGCAATTATTTATTTAGTTACTTTCGCATCTCTTGTGATTACTTTGTGTAACACCCTGCCTCCCACACTTGAGCCCACGTGGCTCTGACGGTGCAATTATCACGTTACCCTTGTTTTTTTCCTTTCTTGGATGTTGGGCCGCCCGGGAAGCGGGCCGTGTTACGTTAACCTTTTTCCTTTGCTAAGTCTCAAATACCGAGACTTCTTGTGCACTTTAGTCTAAATACAATATATTTCATAAAAAGTAACAACGCCATGAAATAAACAAAATTTCAATTTCATTAATTAATCTAAAATCCAAACTACATAAGACTTTGATTATTACAGTGATATAAAATAAACTGCGTCAGCATGCCCTACAATTTAATAAAATTCCTAAGAAAATAATTTAATTAACTTCCAGATAGCCTTGACATTTAGTTTCCCGAAATAATGAAGCGGAAGGGGTGAGCTAAAAAACCTAGTGGATCATCCCAAATATTTAAATTATTATTTTGACAAAATAAAACATACATAGCATCCACTTTTCGGTAATTAAATGATTCAAACAATGAATTATTTTCGTTGACATTATAAATAGAAAGGATACCCCCTAGTATTCCAACCCTAGGGAAAGAGCTCCAATATTGAACTCAAACCCATCATAGTTGAGGTAGGATCAATTCCAAACCTTCTATTACCTCGTAACTCCTGATTGGAATACTCATGAAGAAAATTCGTCTTGGTGCCAGTACATGGTTATTATTTTTATTGATCTATTATTAAATGTGAAACATAACATTTAAATATCTCAAAATGATTCAAACATACAAACATGGTAACATTTCATCATAGATCACGCATCATTATAAACCTAAACATGCATATTCTATATGACATGTATATAAGATCAAAGGAAAACACCCAAACAAGCTTTATTTGAATCAAAATAATAAAATAAAAAGTGAGAATCATTTTCACCTTAGAATCGCTTCCTTCTGAACTTTTTGACCTCCTCTCAGATCTTTCCCGTTGCTTGCACTAGATTTGTGCAACACTCTGTTGCTACTACTCCGCTGGTTGTTTAGAACAACTCAAGAAAGAAAACTAGGTGACAAGAAGAGGCAGGGAGAGCAAGAGGGGTCTTATTAGCTCTTGCTAGGATGAAGAAGAATGAGAGGGAAAGAAGGTTTATATAGTATCTTCTAAGGGTAAGGTTCGTAAGTTTTGGGTGTTTTCAAATAGAAAAATTTTCATTTTCATTGGGTTTGGGCGGCTCTCCAAAGAACAATGCGTTCTAGGGTTTTTAAGGCTTTTTTGGTAATTTTTCTGCATTTTTTATTTATTTCGATTTTTTTGTTAGTTTTCATTTTTTTTATTATAATTTTTTTAATATATGCATGCAATTCAGCGAATTTGTCGAATTCGTGATTTCGCTATTCTTTTTTTTTTTTCATTTTCTTATATATATATATATATATATATATTTGCACATAATTATACATTAAACAACAATTTTGTACCTAAAAATTTAAAACAAATCGACATATATTTTTACACACACACACGCACGCACATGCACACACACACACACACACACACACACTCACATATATTTACACATTATTAAGTAGGTATATTTAATATATAGACATACTTAAAAATGTACCACACATACATATATATATTTACACATTATTAAGTACATATATTTAATATATAGACATACTTAAAAATATACCACACATGTATATTTTTATTTCTTTCTATTAATCATTTTTGGATACCAAAATTTATTAATAATTTTATTTTTCCTACTTTATTTTATTCCTTGTAGTATACATAGTTTTTATTCCCAAAAATGTTATAAAAGTCAAATTTATTTAATTTCGTTCATCGAATTTCATACAAAATTGTCGGGTATTACGCTCTACCCCTTCTAAAAAGAGATTTCGTCCTCAAAATTTCTACTAGGCTACTCGAGCATTGTTTGGTCACGTGCTTTTAATGAAGAGGTTTGGGTGCTTGGTATGTATTTCACTTTTCAACTCTCAAGTGTCGTCTTCCACTCTATGGTGTTTTCAGAGAACTTTGACTAAGGGGACGTCTATAACACCCTGGCTCCCAGTCCCAGAAGTTCCCTTGGGTCATGCACAGAAGACGTGCCCACTTGACTGAGGAAGCCACTGCTGTATCATCTGCCGAGAGCCGGCGGGGCTACCTCTTTCTTTCACAACTTTATTTCAAATCTCATTCTCTTTTAGTGAAACATTCCAATAAAATTTCCAATGATATTTAGAAATAATTTAGAAAATAGACAATTTGTGTAACCATCATTTTCTCAAGTAAATAAAATGATTTAACAAAAATATTTGGCCTGAAGGGCCACGACCCAACACTCCATAATAGTTTGGAATTTTCAGTAGTAAATTAAAATACTTAAAGTAACTGAAAGTTTGTCAGTACAAAAAGGAAAGAAAAGGGGCACATGCCTAGTTTAGATTAAATACCAATGTTAAACAAAAGATACACAAAAAAAATGGAAACCTCAACAATGGGGTTTCAACAAAATTGTACAGTCTTCCGTGGTGTCATTCGACTCTTAAAACTTCAAAGGTCACCTAAAAAAGAAATGGGGTGAGCTCGAGAGCTTAGTGGATTATATCTATACATCGCTAGCATTATTTAAGCTAGAAAACAAAACATGCAAACACTTTCATCATATTAGATATTTTACACATTTAATTATTTTGTTGTAATCTAAGACGAAAAGAGTCCATAACCCTCTTGGTAAGCCCCCGTGGTCCGGGAGCGAATCTGGGTATGCTACAAAGTTATACCGTTGGAACCATAGCCTAAGGAATAGGTAATGCTCTATGACTATTACCAACTTGTGCAGACAATATCATCTGCCGTAGGTAGCTCTTTGGTGGGGTACCTACGATGCACTCATGGCTCATCCATCGTAGAGAGACCTACGAGGTGCATGTAGCTTGTCCATCGCATTGGTACGTATTTTCTTAATTATCCTTTAATCTTCTTTAGTTTCACAGTTCATTCCAATTCATACCAATCATAATTTGACATACAAATAAATTTCCAAATAAAAGAGATTTGCATGCTTGAACATTCATGAAATACATCAATGGAGCTAATCTCTATGCAAGATATTAAAGCAAATAACCGATCATCATGAATTCACATTACATCATTCCAAACAGGAAATCACAAAATATCCTAGCATGCTTCAAGTTGCATTAAATATAAACATGCATCACGTTTTGCATTCAAAATCTAAATAAGGCTAGGGTGTGCGATAATCCTACCCACCTTATATTTTTCGGGTCCTTTGTGCCTCCGCGCAGCCCTTTATAGAGAAATCACCGCCTTTAGATCCTTAGTCTGCAAATAGAAGTTCTCTTGATTAATTTCTAATTCCTAACCACTCACCGATATAAATTTAAAATATTTTGGGGCTCGAATGCTCTCAAAGACATTTATAAGATTCGTAAATAATTATACATATTTTTGAAAATAACCTCTTTGTTATTTTAAGCTTCTGCATAGCTCATAATACATCCAAAGTAATAACTCTCCAAGCCCTCGCTACTTCTTTATAATAAAAGAAAACAATTTAGGGCTTGTATGCACCTAAAACCTATTTCCATCAAGCCGTAAAATAAAATCGAACTCTAATAACATTTCTTTTCATATCAACATCATCCATTCACCTCAAAAGTAAATTTATTATGAACAAAATAAGACTTCCAGATATCAAACTATACTCCTTCATAGTCCACATAAAATTTATTCAAGTAAATATTGAGGGTTCCAAACACTAAACTCCCATATATATTTTTCTCAAATAAAATTTCTCCAAGATCATTATTTTTGTCAAAACCCAAGTCACATATTTCAATTTTCACCCATCGGATCTCCAAATAATTTAATAAAAATCACGTGTAAAGGTATAACAAAAATATGGGAGTTCCTAGGTGGTAGTCACTCACAAAAATGCGAGGCTCTGCAAATATTATATATATATATATATAATTTTCCTTTCATATCTAACGCATCCAAAAAAACACATTTCTCAAAAATAAAGACTTGCAATAATATTCAAAAATTATTAAACTCAAGTTTTGGGCCTTTGAAGAAGATGCGAAGCTTCATATTTGGGTTCGAATGCGAGAGTCCCGCATCCATGAGCCTCAAATGTAGAGGGATCGAAACTCACAAATCCCATTTCTTTCACATGTCTCGCCAAATGAACCCCACACAACAAGCATCTAATGCAAGATTTTATTCTAGAATGAAAGGGATTTATACCTCGCAGTTTCGTTCCCTTTCTGAAACCAAATTTGATGCCCTCAACACACAAGTATCCACCATTAAAATACATTCAACCAAAAGTTAAAAATCACACTCCCATGGCTAAAAAACGTGTTCACGAGGTTCGAAGGGGTTTTGAACCATGAAATCGCCAAAATCCCTCTTGTTGTGCGTTCTTCACGGATTTAGTTTGTAAACCAACAAAATGGGTTCACATTAGTCCAAGGCCCTTAGATCTCACATAAAACTGTTTGCAACTTGCTTGGGACGGTTTGGTGGAGGTTTGAGAAGACAACAATGGTGGTTTGCACACACAAAATCAAATCTAGGGCTTCAGCATGTTGGATTTGGGTTTGAGAATGAAAATGGAGGTTTTGATGCTCAAATCTTTTGAATCTCGAATAGGAACAATGGGAGCTAATTTTTGGGACAATTTTGTGGGTGTATTGAAGAATAGATTTAGGGTTTTCATGCTTCAAACTCTTGGAAATCCCCTCATTTCCTTCTGCGTTCTTCTTCGCGCAACACACACACAAAACGCACTAGCGTTTTATTTTATTCTTTGTTTTCACAGACTAGCAGCAGCAGCAACCAGCAATAGCTGGTTTCACTCTTCCTCTTTTGCATGCATGGATGCAGTCCCTCTAAGTGCAATAATGCCCAAATGTAGCAGCAACCAGAAATTTTTTGGTTTTCTTCTTCACGGATAGCACCAGCAGCTGCAAATCTTTTTTTCAATCTTCGTCGTGTGGACACCACCAGCAACAAGCTGGTTTCAATTTGTTGTTCGCGCAGGATGACGCACACCACGCCGATCTTCTTCTTCCCTTGTTTTTCCTTCACGCTATGCGTCTTCTTCTCCCTCTTTTTTTGTTCTTGCTCTAAAATGTGAATGAAGAAGAAAGGATCATTTTTTTTTGTGTGTGCCCAAAACGTGAAGAGCAAGTCTTATATATATATATATATATATGTGTGTGTGTGTTTATTTATTTTTTTGGGTTCATTTCAGACCTAATTTCATTTTATCATAGGGCACATCAATTTACTTGTTTTATTCCATTTATTTTTTTATTTTCTTAAATTTAAATTTTGCTCCTGAAGTGACGTGTACGCTTTAAAAGTTTCAAGGTATTACAACCTAGCCCCCTTAAAAGAATTTCGTCTTTGAAATGTAAAAGAAAAGGTACCTGTATGATGCTGTCCTGTTAGGCGTTCGTGGTGAAGAGAGCTGGGTATTTAATCTGCATCTCGCTTTTTAACTCGTAGGTCGCTTTCTCCAGATCATGATGTATCCATAGAGCCTTGACTAGCATAATGTCCTTGGTCCTGAGACTCTGCACCTTGCAATCTAATACTCTTATTGCTGGTTCCTCATAAGTTGCATTGTCCCGAAGTATGACTTCCTCCCAGTGTATGATATGTGATGGGTCTGGTTTGTACTTTCGTAGCATTGATAGATGGAATACATTATGCACTGAGGACATTCAGTTTGGCAAGTCCAACTCGTAGGCACATTCACCAACCCATCTATGTATCTCAAATGGATCGGTGAATCTCGGTGCTAACTTCCCCATGATTCCAAACCTCTTAATCCCCTTCTATGGGTTGATCTTCAAGCACTCTATCGCCCAGCTGAAATTCTAGAGGCCTTCTTCTCTTGTCTACATAGCTCTTCTGTCTACTCTGAGTTGTAGCTAGCCTCCTTTGGATCTTCTTACTTGAGTGCTCATTTCCTCTACTAATTCTGGTCCTGTAAGTACTTGATCCTCGAAGTCTGCCCAACAGGATAGTGATCTGCAAGGTCTGTAATAGAGCGCTTCATATGGAGCCATTTTTTGCTCGCCTGATAATTGTTATTCTACATGAACTCTGCTAAGTGTAGATACTTACTCCAGTTGCCCTTGAAATCAAGGACACAAGCCCTCAACATATCTTCCAATATTTGAATGATCCTCTCCGATTTTTCATCGGTCTGAGGATGGAACGCTGTGCTCATGGTGAGTCTGCTCCCTAACTCTTTCTGTAAACTTTGCCAGAACTGAGAAGTGAACCTTGAATCTCTGTTCGACATGATGGTCTTAGGAACGCCATGGAGTCTTACAATTTCCCTGACATGTAACTCTCCAAGTTTCTTGACGGGATCTATAGATCAAATAGGTAGAAAATGAGCTACCTTCATCGAACGATCCACAATCACCCATACTGTGTCTTCCCTTTTCTGACGCCTCAGCAGGCTGCTAACAAAGTCCATTACAATATTATCCCACTTTCATTTTGGTATTGGAAGTGGTTGCAACATCCCTGAAGGTTTTCTGTGCTCTGCCTTTACCTGCTAACAAGTTAAACATCTTGAGACATACCTAGCTATGTCCCTCTTTATACCCTTCCACCAGTATGTTTTCATGAGATTTTGGTATATCTTGTTACCACTTGGATGCATTGTATATTTAGTCTGATGAGCCTCATCCAGTATGGTTCTCCTGCTCTGTCCATCCCCTGGCACACATATCCTATTCCCAAGCCTCAGCATACCCTCTATATCAATTATGAAATCTGTATGTTTGCCTTGTTTAATGCCCTCTATAAGATCAACAATCCACTTGTCACTTTTCTGTTCGTCTCTAATTTGGTGTAATAGATCTGGTTGGCAAGTCATAGCATACAAATATGTTCGTTTCTCATCTGATGCAATACCCAAGTTATATTCCCTAATTAACTGGTGCATCTGTCCTCTTTCCTTATCTTTTTGTTCGTCTTTAATTTGGTGTAATAGATCCAGTTGGCAAGTCATAGTATGCAAATATACTTGTTTCTCATATGATGTAAGACCCAAGTTATATTCACTAATTAACTAGTGCATCTGTCTTCTTTCCTCATCCTTCTTGCTAATTTTTCTACTAAGTGCATCGGCCACCACATTGGCTTTGCTCGGATGGTAGTGCAGTTAAAAATCATAGTCTTTCAAAAATTCTACCCACCTTCGCTGCCTCAGGTTTAATTTTTCTAGGTATAAACGTATTTCAGGCTCTTATGATCTGAAAATAGATCAAGACTCTCCCCATAGAGGTAGTGTCTCCAGATCTTTAGTGCGAATGCAATCACTGCCAATTCTAGATCATGGGTAGGGTAGTTCTATTCATGGGTCTTCAATTGCCTCCAAGCATAAGCTACTACCTTTCTGTCTTGTATCAACACCGCACCTAATCCAATCAGTGAAGCATTGGTGTATAAAGTATATCTCACACCATGAGTAGGCGTGACTAGAAGGGGCGTTGAAGTTAACTTTTTCTTTAGTTCTTGGAATGCCTGTTCACACTTATCATTCCAAATGAATTTCTCTTCCTTTCTGGTTAATTAGTCATTGGTCCCGCCAATTTTGAGAAATCTTGGATGAATCGGGGTAGTATCCAGCCAAACCTAGGAAGCTTCTGACTTATGTGACAATCGTAGGTTGCTTCTAGTTTGATACCACCTCTACCTTTTTGGGCTATACTGATATCCCTTCATCCGAAACCATGTGGCCAAGGAACTTGACCCTTTTCATCCAAAACTCACATTTGCTAAGCTTGGCATAGAATTCATTTCTTTTCAGTACCTCCAAGACGATATGCAAATGCTCCACATGCTCAGCCTCTGATTTAGAGTAGATTAGAATGTCATCCACAAATACCACGACAAACCGATCTAAGTACTATCTATAGACTCTGTTCATAAGATCCATAAATGCAGCTGGCGCGTTGGTTAAACCAAATGACATCATAGTGAATCCGAAATGCCCGTATCGATTTTTGAAAGCTGTCTTGTATATGTCCAACTCTCTGATCCTTAGCTGATGATACCCTGATTTCAGATCAATCTTGGAAAAGTGAGTAGCTCTCCTCAACTGATCAAACATCTCTTCTATTCTAGGCAACGAATATTTGATCTTTATCATTGCCTGGTTCAACCTGCGGCAGTCCACACACAGCCTTATGGATCCGTCCTTTTTCTTTACAAATAACATTGGAGCTCCCCACAATGACTTGTAGGGTTTGACAAAACCTTTCTCGCGAAGCTCATTCAACTGTGTCTTCAACTCTATTCATTCCACTGGCACCATTCTATAGGGCAGAATGGCTATGGGGTTAGTGCCTCGAGCTCTATCTTGAATTCCAATTGTCTGTGTGGTGGGAGTCTAGGTAGATAATCTGGGAACACATCTGCGTATTCTCGTACCACAGGTATCTCCTGTATCTTGCTAAGCCTCTTTGCATCGTCTTTTATCAACTGTCTGAAGTATTCTTTCTGTTTAATATCATGTAGTATGGCTGTCATCGGACTTCTTGGCAATTTTTGCATATTCCCATTTATTTTCTGTATCTCATCAGAGGTTAATGTTACCGTTACCCTACATTTTTGATAGTCGATCTGTGCCTGATATTGGGTTAATCAGTCTATTCCTTATATCACATCATATCCATTAAAATGGAGTGCACAGAGATCAGCTGAAATCAACTTATCCCCAAACTTGAGTTCACACCTACAATACTTCTTTGAACTCACAGTAGCCCCTATGGGTGTGGCTAGATCCATTGTTATAATCAATGGGCTTGTCACTAACTACAGTCTATTCACTAAGTTTTCAGAAATAAACGGCCAATTGGCACCCGAATCAAGCAAAACCTGTACATAACACAAAATAACAAAAACATACCTTCTACTGCAGGAGTGGGGTTGGTCTGAGCGTCTACAACATATAGTCTATCTTGGTTTCTCTGTGGTGGCTGTGGTTGTGTCTGTTGCCTTTGCTGAGGGCGATTACCTTGTCCATAGGTCTGCTGATGTTGGGGGCCTGTGCTCTGGTAGGACAATACTTTGCAATGTGCTCTTGCTAAATGCGTGTATAACACAACCTTTGCTTTCTAGCCTGGTATAATCTTTGGCACGGTCGAGTCGAGCTTGCTGTGCTTATGGCTATCGTTGAGGCTAAGGTGCTCTATGCCCCTCCTGTTAGTTTGGCCTCTTTTGTGGAGGTTATGCGGCCTATTCTGACCTAGTCCTCTTCTTACCTCTTAATGACTGTTTAAAGTCCAGGTCTCTCTCCATGATCTGCACCCTCTCCACAGCATCCATCAAGGTTGTCAACCTAAGCGGTGCCAATATCTTTCTTATCTCCACTTTTAAACCCTCAACAAGATGGTTTGCCTTGGACTACTCGTCCATGATCAAGGTAAGAGCAAATTTTTGCTAATTTTGTAAATCTCTACTCGTACTCTATGACCATCATGGTCCTCTGCTTTAGGCTGACAAACTCTGACTCTAGCTGCCTCTTTCTTGTAGTGGAGAAAAACTTATTATAGAACCTTGTCTTGAAATCCTCCCAAGTCACGACTGTCTGATCAATAGTGGGGTTATTCACAATCATCTCCCACTAATGGTAGGCTGGCCCTACCAACTGATGCACTGCCGGTGCTACTCTCCTAGGCCCAGATGCCCCCATAGCGTCCAGGTGCTTATTGATCTCTATGAACCACCTGTCGGCTACCATGTAATCACCAGCCCCCTCAAAAGTACAGGGATGTAGCTTCTGGAACTCAAGCAATAGATCCTTTTGCTCCCTATCAAACTCAATAGATCTATTATATGGCATTGCCTTCGTGGAAGTGGACCCCTAATGGACTTGAGGCTAAGCCTATACCGGTGGCTCTGTTGGTAATTATGGCTGCACTTGTGGGTATACCGGTACTGATGGTTGTGTTGATGCTGATGGCTGCTGGGTCCTCATAGCTTGCTCCACTGCCCTCTACATCATCTCGATGATGGCCTCTGGCATTAGTGTAACCACCACCGGTGCTGGTGCCACAGGAGTGCCCTCATCACTATGCCTCGTCTTGGCACTATCCCTGCCTTTGGCCATACCTCTCCTGGGTTTACCTCGACATCTCGGCATTATCTACAAGTTAAAGATTTATTTCAGTGTCTAATAATTTAATTTTATTGAAGCATAAAATTTTCAATAATAGAAATGAAATGTAACTATGTTCCTGCTTCAATTCGGTATCAAAGCTCCTTTTTTTTTCCAAAACTTCGGATACTGTGACTTGTGATAATGTCGACTCATTTAACCCATCTATACCCTTCACGTCATCATGCTGCCGTGACTCTAAATTCAAATCTCTAAGTTTTTGATTTGTTTCTGTGGCCTAGGGGTTTATGCTTCTAATTCAACAACAATCTGTTTGTGTCTGGGTATAGGGATTCGTGTATCAATACTCAAAATAATCATACTACATATATAACATACAAGCACACAATAACCAATTAAACAATGCACGCTAGCAATAATGGAACCAAAATTTCCATTACAACGAATATAATTTTGCCAAATCCTGGTTTCTAAGGATGATGCAAGACCCACCGTACGTGACCATCCCACACCTAGTAGAATATAGTGCGTGCAAGTTCTTCCAAAGAGTTTGTTCATTGCCCATTACAATTTTGTAAGTGTCTCGCTCCCTAAGGCTGACGCAAGACCCACCATACGTGACTGTCCCATACTAGTAGAATACATTGCGTACAAGTTCTGCCCAAGAATCGATCATTCACCATACATGGTCTATCATTATTTAAATCCAAGATTCCTCCATACCTCTAAATCTCCATGCATCCCATACTACATAGAAATTAGAAATACAAGATCCTCTTAAATCGAGTTCTGACCAAGACAAGTGTATTACACACACATTATCAGTCTCTAACTTATGTCCTAAAAGCTTTTATTTCAGATCCACTGTAATATGGAGATAACACCCGGTCTTTACCTAGACCTATGGTCTTTGTACTTGGCAATGCCTATTTTACTGCTCAATTTTTTTTTAAAAAATTCAGTGAAAATCATTTCTAGTGAAAATTAAATTCGATGACCATTTCATTCCAGTGAAAAATCTATTCCCAAAGAGCTACTAACTGAGCTCTAACTTTTCCCAGCGAGCTACTAACTAAGCTCTGATACCAGCTTTGTAACAACCCAGGTCTCAATCCCACGTGTTCCCTTGAGCCATGCCCGGAGAAGACATGCCCACTCGATTAGGCAAACCATTGCTGTATCGTCTATCAAGAGCCAACGGGGCTACCTCTTTCTTGCACAACTTTATTTCAAATCTCATTCTCTTTTAGTGAACATTCCAATAAAATTTTCAATGATATTTTAAAATAATTTAGAAAATAGACAATTTGTGTAACCATCATTTTCTCAAGTAAATAAAATGATTTAACAGAAATATTTGGACTGAAGGGCCCTA
The DNA here is from genome assembly GCA_030144865.1 of Tinospora cordifolia. NCBI lineage: Eukaryota > Viridiplantae > Streptophyta > Magnoliopsida > Ranunculales > Menispermaceae > Tinospora > Tinospora cordifolia. The sequence goes on along the minus strand of JAJIYU010000222.1, from coordinate 29,795 downwards.
GCCCAACACTACATAATAGTTTGGAATTGTCATAAGTAAATTAAAATACTTAAAGTAACTAAAAGTCTGTCAGTACAAAAAGAAAAGAAAAGGGGCACATACCTAGTTCAGATTAAATACTAATGTTAAATAAAAGATACAAAAGAACGTGAGAACCTCCACAATGGGGTTTCAACAAAATAATAGTCTTCCATGGTGTCAGTTAACTCTTACAACTTCAAAGGTCACCAGAAAAAGAAAAGGGGTGAGCTCAAGAGCCCAGTGGATCATATCTATACATCACGAGCATTATTTTAACCAGAAAACAAAACATGTAAGCACTTTTATTACATTACGCATTTCACACATTTAATTATTTTGTTGTAACCTAAGACCAGAAGAGTCCACAACCCTCTTGGTAAGCCCCTGTGGTCGGTGAGCGAATCCGAGTACGCTATACAGCTATACCGTTGGGACCACAACCTAAGGAAGGGGTAACGCTCTATGACTATTACCAACTTTCGAAGACAATATTAGTTGCCGTAGGGAGCTCTCTAGTGGGGATACCTATGATGCGCTCATGGATTGTCCATCGCAAGGAGACCTACGATGCGCTTGTAGCTCGTCCATCGCAAGGAGACCTACGATGCGCTTATAGCTCGTCCATCACACTGGTACGTGTGTTCTTAATCATCCTTTAATCTTCTTTAGTTTCACAATTCGTTCTAATTCATACCAATCATAATTCGACAAACAAATAAATTTCCAAATAAAAGAGATTTACATGCTTGAACATTCAAGAAATACATCAATAGAGCTAATCTCTGCACAAGATATTAAAGCAAATAACTGATCATCATGAATTCACATTACATCATTCTAAATAGGAAATCACAAAATATCCTAGCATGCTTCAAGTTACAAAAAATATAAACATGCATCACGTTTTACATTCAAAATCTAAATAAGGCTAGGGAATGCGGTAATCCCACCCACCTTATATTTTTTGTGTCCCTTGCACCTCCGCGCAACCCTTTATAGAGAAATCACTGCCTTTAGATCCTTAATTTGCAAATAGAAGTTCTCGTAATTAATTTCTAATTCCTAACCGCTCACTGATATAAATTTAAAATATTCTAGGGCTCGGATGCTTTCAAAAACATTCATTAGATTCGTAAATAATTATATATATTTTTTAAAATAACCCCTCGATTATTTTAAGCTTCTGCATAGCTCATAATACATCCAAAGTAATAACTCTCCAAGCCTTCATTGCTTCTTTATAGTAAAATAAAATAATTTAGGGTTTGTATGCACCTAAAACCTTATTTTTATATATATTTTTTTCAAAAATAAGACGTCTCTAAAAATTCTTATTTCCATCAAGCTATAAAATAAAATCAAACTCCGATAACATTTCTTTTCATATCAACATCATCCATTCACTTCAAAAGTAAGTTTATTACGAACAAAACAAGATCTCCAAATATCAAACTATACTCTTTCATAGTCCACATAAAATTTATTCAAGTAAATATTTAGGGTTCCAAATACTAAACTTCCATATATATTTTTCTCAAATAAAATTTCTCCAAGATCATTATTTTTGTCAAAACCCAAATCACATATTTCAATTTTCACCCATCAGGTCTCCAAATAATTTAATAAAAATCACGTGTAAAGATGTAACAAAAATATAGGAATTTCTAGGTAGTAGTCATTAGCAAAAATACGAGGCTCCGCAAATATATATATATATATATATTTCTTTCATATCTAACGCATCCAAAAAACACATTTCTCAAAAATAAAGACTCGTGATAAAATTCAAAAATTATTAAACCCAAGTTTTGGGCATTCAAAGAAGATGCGAAGCTTCGCCAATGGATGAAATGCGAAGCTTCATATGTGGGTTCGAATGCGAGAGTCCCGCATCCACAAGCCTCAAATGTAGAGGGATCGAAACTCACAAATCCTGTTTCTTTCACATGTCTAGCCAAATGAACCCCACACAACAAGCATCTAACGCAAGATTTGATTTTAGAGCGAAAGGGATTTATACCTCGCAGCTTCGTTCCCTTTCCGAAACTAGATTCGATGCGCTAAATCTGTTGCATTCAACACACAAGCATCCACCATTAAAATACATTCAACCAAAAGTTAAAAATCACACTCCTATGGTTGAAACACGTGTTCACCAGATTTGAAGGGGTTTTGAAACGCAAACTCGCTGAAATCCTTCTTGTTGTGCATTCTTCACAGATTTGGTTTGTAAACCAACAAAATGGGTTCACATTAGTCCAAAGCCCTAAGATCTCACATAAAACTATTTGCAACTTGCTTGGGACGGTTTGGTGGAGGTTTGAGAAGACAATAATGGTGGTTTGCACACACAAAATCAGATCTAGGGCTTCACTATATTAGATTTGGGTTTGAGAATGAAAATGGAGGTTTTGATGCTCGAATCCTTTGAATCTCGAATAGGAACGGTGGGAGCTGATTTTTGGGACAATTTTGTGGGTGTATGGAAGAATAGATCTAGGCTTTTCGTGCTTCAAACTCTTAGAAATCCTCTCATTTCCTTATTCATTCTTTTTCGCGCAACACACACACACGAAATGTACCAGCATTCTATTTCATTCTTCGTTTTTATGACCAGCAGTAGCAGCAACCAACAGTGGCTGGTTTCGTTCTCCCTCTTCTGCATGCATGGATGCGTTCCTTCTTCGTGCAACAATGCCCAAATGCAGCAGGAACTAGAAATTTTTTGGTTTTCTTCTTCGCGGACAGCACCAGTAGTTGCAAATCTTCGTTTCGATTTTTGTCGTGTGGACACCACCAGCAACAGGCTGGCTTTGATTTGTTGTTCAGGATGACGCATACCACATCGATCTTCTTCTTCCCTTGTTCTTCCTTCACGCTATGTGTCGTCTTCTTCTTTTTTTTTGTTCTTGCTCTAAAACATGAATGAAGAAGAAAAGGTCATTTTTTTTGTGTGCCCAAAATGTGAAGAACAAGTTTTCTATAAATAAATAAATAAATAAATAAATAAATAAATAAATAAATAAATAAATAAATAAATAAATAAATATATATTTGGGTTCATTTCTGAACTAATTTCATTTTATCATAGGGCACATCAATTTACTTCTTTTATTCCTTTTATTTATTTATTTTCGCCCCCAAAAGTGATGTGTACGCTTTAAAAGTTTCAGGGTATTACAATGTCTTTCGTTCTCAGGTTTTGCACCTTACGGTCAAGAATCTTAACCACGACTTTTTCGTATGTGGCATCATCTTGGATGTCCACCTCTTCCCAATGGATTATGTGCGCTAGGTCTAGTTCGTACTTCCTTTGCTTTGATACATGGAACACGTTGTGTACTGAGGACATTCGGTTTGGTAAGTCTAATTGGTATGCCCATTCGTCGATCCTCCTGAGTATCTCGAAGGGTCTAATGAATCTAGGTGCTAGTTTTTTGTTAATTCCAAGTCATTTGATTCCCTTCTAAGGGCTAATTCTCAAAAATTCCTTATCACCTGATTAGAATTCTAGTGGCTTTCTTCTTCTATTACCATAACTCTTTTGTCTGCATTGTGTAGTGACCAGTCTTTTCTAAAGTTGCTTCACTTGATTGTTCATCTCCTCCACTATATCTGGCCCAGTAAGTATGTAGTCCTCAAGGTCAGCCCAACAGGTTGGTGATCTGTAGGGCCTCCCATAAAGAGCTTTATACGGAGCTATTTTTATACTTGCCTAATAACTATTGTTATAGGCAAACTCTGCCAAGTGTAGATACTTACTCTAGTTCCCTTTAAAGTCAAGGACGTAAGACCTCAGCATGTCTTCTAGCATCTGAATAACCCTCTCAGACTGCCCATCTATCTGAGGGTGAAAAGTCATACTCATGATGAGTTTGGTGTCTAGTTCCTTCTGTCGACTCTTCTAGAATTATGAGGTGAAATGAGAGTCTCGATCTAACACTATCATCTTAGGTACCCCATAAAGGCGTACTATCTCTCTTACATAAAGTTCACTTAATTTATTGACTTGATTTGTGGATATAATGAGCAAGAAAAGTGCCACTTCAGTGAGACGATCCACAATCACCGAAACAATATTTTTCCCTTTATGATTCCTACGTAACCCGGTGACAAAATCCATGACAATGTTATCCCACTTCCATTCTGGGATTGCAAGTGATTGTAACATTGCAGAGGGCTTTCGATATTTTGCCTTTACTTGCTAACAAGGGAGGCACTTACAGACTTACTTAGCTACGTCTTTCTTCATTCCCTACCACCGATAGTTCTTTTGTAGGTTTTGATCTTATGTCCTCCTGGATGCATCATGTACTTGGTCTGATGAGCTTTGTCCCAAATGGTTTGTCTTCTTTGTCCATTTTGCGGTACACAAATTTTATCTCCGAGCTTTAGGGTATTTTCAATATCCATCCTGAAGTTGGTATGCTTACCATGTTCAACTCTTTCTATCAGTTTTATGAGCCACTTGTATTGCCTTTGTTCTTCCTTGATTTGATGCAGAAGATCTGGTTGACAAGTCATGTTATATAGATAAGATCGTTTGTCATTTAAGGTTACTCCCACTGTGACACCCCGACTCCGGTCCAGAATCCCCGAAATAAATCTTTGGGTAACTTTCTCCCAAAGTTGGAGTAGTCAAATTTCTTTTCCTCTTTCTTATTTTCCACCTGTATGCAAACTTTCATGCATGCATGAAATAATTAATCTAAATAAAATAAGCAGTGGAATAATTCTCAAATTTGAAACTTCAACCTAAAACATATATGTAGTCTAGATGCATACATGATGCAACAATTTAGATGCAGCAAAAAAAAATCTCAATAATAAAGATGAAACATCCTGTGTGTGATCCAAAATATGAAAGTCCTATTCAAAGTCCCAAAGTATAAAAATAAAAGATAGAAATATAAGTCACAACAAAAATAGGTGTCTGCCCTGTTTAATAATTACATCAAAATACATTTCAAACTAAAACAAAGTGATATTCCCCGGATTCTTCAAGCAAAGCATTAAAACCTATGAAATCAATGCTTATCACTCTAGAGGGTATGAGAAAATAAAGATTGGGGTGAGCTCGAAAACCCAGTGGATCATTCCTACATAGCACACACATTATACATATCAAAATTCAAAACATTACAAACACTTTTACACATTAGGCCTTTCAAATTTAATTGTTTTGTTGTACTCTAAGATCGGAAGAGCCACTCTCAGTATTCCCTTGTGGTTCGGGAAAGAGAACATCCAATATCAATCAATATCAATATGGTGCACCCTTCATACATTCGATCCAATATGGTACGCTCTGCATACCACCGTAACCACAGTCTAAGAAAGAAATAGACTTTGTAGTAGAATACTAACTTTCAAAGACAAATCAGCTGTCGTAGGCGGCTTACTGAGGTGGGGATACCTACGATGCGCCTTTAGTACCAGTATAGTAAACACTACAAGGTATTGGGGCTCGTCCATCATACCGGTACTTGTAATTCTTAATAATCCTTTAATCTTCTTTTAGTATCACAAGTAATTTGATTTTCACACCACACAACATAAACAATATAGTGGATAAAGTAAACATTCAGTAGTTTTACAACATTTCCATCATCAATTGTAAAGGAAAGCATGTAATTGGACATTATGATATCAAGCATTTCAATCATCAAATATAATGGAAAACGTTTAACAAGACATTATGATATCATTACATCACTCCAATCAAATCCACACAATATTCTCAACATGCATCTAAAATTCCTAAAGCTACCAAACATCATGTTTTGAAGTTAAAATCTATATAATACGAGTGAGCAAAGAAATCCCACCTACCTTATACTGTAGATCCCTTGCGCCTCTTCAATGTATTTTCTCTTTTCTTGATTTTAAATTTGCAAATTGAAATCATAATAGTTAATTCCTAAAGTTCCCTTTTTCTTTTTTTTTTCTCGATTAGTACTACTGAACTAAAATAATTCTAAGAATCTAATATTCCTAAAATTTTCTTAAAGATTAAATTCTAAAAATTTAGTCTTTGCAATTTCCTATTTTTCATCCACCTTAAAATAAATTTATTATTAGATCTTAGAATTTCCAAAATTTTTGCAATAATCTTTTCTATCTCTCAAGAAAATTATTTATATCAAAACAAAGGTTTTTCAACTCTGAAAATCTGAACTAGGACTCCTTGCACCTCCTGACAGATCTTCACTGCTCTATAATTTTAATTTGATAATAGAAAATTTATATATTAAATTTTCTAGGCCTCTATTACTTTCCAAATTAAATAAAATAATCTAAGGCTTAAAACCATTCAAAAAATTCTCTTAACTCTTAGATAAATAATTTCTACTTCAATAAGATAATTTTAATATTTAATATTTAAATCAAGACTCTAAATAAATTCAATCTCCGATCATATTTCTTTTTATATCAAAATTATTCATTCATGTCATAAGTAAATTTATTATGAACAAAATAAGACTTCCACAAATTTATTCTTCACATCCCTATAATTTAAATAAAATTCAAGAATCATACCCTTTCAACATTTTTCTCATTTAACTTTCAACTAACAAAAATAGATAAATAAATAAATTTAAATCTCTGAACCCCCTAAACTTTGATAATCATCATTCCAACATCCATCCAAAATAATTCACAAGCACTAATAATTTAGTGCTAAGAAGAATAAGATTTTGGACTTCAAAGCTTAAGCCAAAAGCTCCCAAAATTCACCATTTTCTACTTCAAAGCTTTCTAAAGATTTCAGCCGTGTTCTTTGCATGCCAATTAATTCACATAATTTATTTAAATTTAACAATAGCTCCAAAATTGAAGAAAATGGATGTTTTATACCTTCCAGCCTCCAATTTGAATTTTAGAACCCTTCGAATCTAGATCTGAAACTCTCATATCTCATTCCAAATAGTTTTTGTGCATTAAATCCTTCAAATCTCTTTTCTGCTTGCTCTTCGTAGATCTAGGGCATTAAAATCATTACAGCGAATGTTCGAAGTGGTTGCTACACGAAGATGAACCAGATCTAGGGCATCATTTTAGTATATCTGAGTCTAAAATTTCGAACCCCTTTTCTGGTTCATCTTCTTCTTCTCTGTTTGCACTAAAATGCAATTGAGAGTTGCTGCTCATCCTTCGTTCATCTTCTCTGCACAGGAACAACAGCCATAGCTGCTGCGTCTTTCTTCACATCTAACCCACACACTACCTTGCTCACTTCTTCATTCTTCTTCATCATGACCAAAAACACACACATCACACGCACTAGCTACAACACACCTTCATCACGGACAACAACAACAACCAAATCACGATTCCTTTGTTTTTTTGTTCGTGATTCATGACCAGCAACTTCGATCCTCTTTTTCATGCCCCAAATTGCACCTAATTTCGCCCCTTGCTTTGTTGTTCCTCTTCATTCAAACCAACAACAAGCAAGATCTGGTTTCTTTGTCATCCAACTGTAGCAACCACCATGATCTACTCCTTTGTCTAGCAGTAGTAATAGCAACCAAAAATTTCTTATTTTCTTCTTCTTCATCTCCTCCTCTGTTTGATCGTCACATCGACCCAAAAAAGCCCTAAATCAACAAAATCCAGATTCTTCTTCTTTCCTTTGTTTTCTTCTTGTTTTGTGGTTCACACATCATCAAACACGAAACCCCCAAATCACGTTCTTGCTATTTGCCCACATCACAACACACACCAAAATCCTTTTTTTTTCCTTGTTTTTCAACTAACCGTTGTTCTTGCCCTAAAATTTGAAAAACAAGTGTTTCATTTTTTTTCTTTGTTTCAATCAATCAATATTAGATTCCATTTCTCCAACAAATCTTTGATTTTAATCTACTAATATTTAAATCGACCAATATTTTGATCAATCAATATTTAATTTGATTTCTCAAATCAATATTTGATTTTAATCTACCAATATTTTCATCAACTAATATTTCATTTATTTTTCCAAACCATAGTCTATGCATACATTTAAATAAAACATGGTTTTAATTCCTTTATTTCTTGATAAATTGATTTTATATTTTTACTTCAATTGTTACATGTATGCGTTTGTGAGATTCCGAGGTGTTACATCCAGCCTGAAGTTTTCAATGAATTGGTACATTTGACCCTTTTCCTCCTACTGCTTACTATTCTACTTAGGGCATCAACTACTACGTTGGCTTTTCCTAGGTGGTAATGGAGTTGGAAATTGTAGTCTTTAAGGAATTCCATCCACCTGTGCTGCCTGAGGTTCAATTCCTTCTGGGTATAGATGTATTTCAGACTTTTGTGATTTAAAAATATGTCGAACCTTTCACCATATAGGTAATGCCTCCATATCTTTAAGGCAAACACTATGACTACTAATTCCAAGTCATGGGTTGGGTAGTTTTGGTCATGGATCTTTAGTTAGCATGGGCAAAGACAATGACCTTTCCTTCTTGCATCAACATTGCACCCAATCTGTTATGTGAAGCGTCTGTGTACAGAATGCATGTAATATCGTGAGTCTAAGTAATTGAGACGGGGGCCGAAGTCAGCCTCCTTTCAGTTCTTGGAGTGATTATTCATGTTTCTCATCCCATGTGAACTTAACTCCTTTTCTAGTTAGTTTGGTCATGGGTTTCACTAATTTGAAAAAATCTTGTATGAATCTTCTGTAGTATCTAGCTAGGCCTAAGAAGCTCCTAATCTCTATGATTGTCTTAGGTTGTTTCCATTCTATGACAACTTTCACCTTTTTAGGATCATAGAGATGCTTTTCATTGATACTACATAGCCAAGGAATTTGATAATCTTTTTTCAGAATTCGCACTTGTTGTACTTAGCATACAGTTGGTGTCTTCTGAGTATTTCCAACACGATCCTCAGGTGTTCCTCTTTCGATTGGAGTGTATTAGGATGTCATCGACAAATATCACGACAAACTGGTTAAGGTATTGCCTAAATACTTAGTTTATCAAATCCATGAATGATGCTGGGGCATTGGTTAAACCAAAGGGCATTACCATAATCTCAAAGTGTACACATCAGGTTCTAAAGTTTGTCTTGTGAATGTCTGATTCACGAATCCTCAACTAATGGTATCTTGACCTAAGATCAATTTTTGAGAAATGAGTGGCTCATCTCAATTAATCAAATAGGTCGTCTATTCTTGGTAAAGGGTACTTGTTTTTTATCATCACCTGATTTAGCTTTCGATAGTTGACATAGAGTCTCATAGATTTTTCCTTCTTTTTCATGAACAACACCAAAACTTTCCATAGTGATTCACTTGGTATAATGAATCTTTTCTCTTAGAGATCTTTTAGTTGAGTTTTCAACTCGATCAGTTCCACAAGTGCCATTCTGTATGGAAGTATGGCTATGGGATTAGTTCTAGTGTGAAGTTCAATCTTGAACTCTACGTTTGTAGTTGGTGGTAGTCCGGGCAAGTCATCAAGTAACACATCTACATAGTCTCGGACCACTTCTAGGTTCTGGATCTCTTTTGTTCTTTAGAGTCCTCCTCTAAGAGTTCTTGAGTTCATTCTTCTTCATTAAGCAGTTCAACATGGTTATCATAGGGCTCCTAGGCAATCTCCGGATATTACCATTGATTCTAAAGGCTTCTCCTGAGGGTAACGTTATCGTCACTTTTCTCTTGGAAAAATTGATTTGTGCTTGATACTGGTCTAATCAGTCCATTTCCAATATTACTTCGTACCCGTAAAATGGAAGTACCCGAAGGTTAGCTGAAATCAACTTATCCCCTAATCTAATATTCTTTTTGAAGTAATAGTAGTTCTTATGGGTGCAGATACATTCAAAGTTATAGGCAAAATCTTTGTTATTAGTTGCAACTTATTAACCAGTTCCTCCAAAATAAAAGATTATGTAACACCTGAATCAAACAACAATTTCACAACAACATTAAATGATAGGAATGTACGTTCCATTGCAGGGACCTATTCCTCAGCAATCGCGAACACTTTTGGCCTAGTTTTGCCCACGGCCCTGGTTTTGATTTTGCCCCTGGTTATTGTATTGTTGGGGTTGTTGATGTTGAGGACGTCTATTCTGTCCTCCTCCGTGGTGTTATTGCTACTGTTGAGGAGCCTAGTTTCTTGTAAGACAAGCCCTGGCCACATGTCCTGGTTGGTTGTAGTAATAACATATCGTTTGTTGCCTGACCTATTCCTTCCATTCCCCTTTGTTGGGTCTAGCTTCTTGTTGTATCAAGGGTGCCTTACCTCCATCATTCCGTTAATGGATGTTCTCTTTCTTTCGACGTCTTTGATAGTCTTTGCTGTTCCCCGACCTCTTGTTCTTGTTCCTCAACTTCTGTTTTAAGTTCAGTTCTTGTCCAGTGTCAACACCTTTTCTATGACGTCTCTGTACATCTTTAGGCCTCATGTCATTATTATTTTTCATATCTCAATCTTAAGACCTTGAGCAAAACGATTAGCCTTCATCTTCTCCTTCCTAATCAACTCAGGAGAAAATGTGGCCAATTCAATAAATTTGAGCTCGTATTTAGCCACGATCATGTCTCTTTAGTGTAGCTTAACGAAGTCTTCCTGCATCTTCGTCATTGTTGCTTCTGGGAAGAACATCTGGTAGAATATTTCCTTGAATTCCTCCTAGGTCATCTTCTTGATATCTGTGTTTGGATCAGCCTTTAACATTTGCTACCAACTTCTAGTTGGTCCCTTGAACTAATGGGAAGCCAGCGCCACTTTACAAGAACTTGTTACTTTTAACACGTCTCTTGAACTAATGGGAAGCCAGCGCCACTTTACAAGAACTTGTTACTTCTAACACGTCTAGGTAGTACTCCAACTCTTAGTACCAATGATTAGCTGTTATGTAATTAGAAGTACCATCAAATTGTGATGGTTGGAGTTTCTTCAGCTCTAGCAGCATTTTCCTCTACTCTTTGTCTTCCAAGTCCTCTTGTAACCCCTGACGAGTTGAGTCATCGGGCACTGGTACAGGCTACTATACTGGAACCTATTCCTATACCTGTGGCTGGGGTGCTGCCTGTGGTAACATTGAGGTAGGGCCCTCAAAATCTGTTCCATCACCTGTTATCATGTTTTCCATTTGAGTCTCAACTATGCCATACAGTACTTCCTGCCTTCGTGAGTTAGTCTCGTTAGATGTGGTAGCTCTAGTAGTGTATCTCCCAGGTAAGTCGATTTAGTACTTATTCCTATAGTTTTCTTTTCGTTTGTACTATCATGACTCTAGATTCAGGTTTATAGGTTCTTGACTTGTTCAGTGGTCTAATAGTTTATTCTTCTAAGTTCTTTTGTTTTTGGTTAGAGGATTTGGTGTCATGCATACATATTAAAAAATAAGTAACTTGCGCATTAATCATTCAATCATGATAGCATAGCAAAATTCTAGGCTTTTGTCTATGCCTTAGGGTTCGAGTGTCCCATTTTACCCTTGCCCATCGACATAGACTTCCACTTAGAAGTTTCACTACACTCAGTCAATTTCACAAATGTCTTGATTTCTAAGGCTTCTCAAGTCCCACTATATTTGGCCATCCCATACCAACCAAGCACAGGGAAATAAGTTTGTCTAAAGCCATTGATCATTCACCGAACATGGTCCGTCATTCTCCAAGTCCAGGATACACCCACATCCCCAAATTCCTATGCATCCCATGCCACATAGAAACCAAAGATACAAGATTATCCCGATCTTGTGTCCTGACCACACAAGTGTTTTGTTTTCACACGTTTTCAGTTTCCAGCCTATATCCTAAAAGTTTTCATTTTTTATCTACTGTGCCACCCAAGTTTCTGTGTAAGGTATCTTTCCTAGACCTAGTGTTCAATTCCTGGTTGAGTAGTTCTTATGTTGAATTTTCAACCTTCATCCACTCGTGATACCACCTTTGACATCTCCTTTGAACTATAATAAGTTTCGCGCCCTTAATTACCACCTATTAGTTTTCTTTTGTAGAAAATAAGTGTATTCTTCAACTCTGACTACTCGTATGAGTTGGTGGGACAACCTCTAGATTGGGCGACAAGACCAAAATCTGCTTAGCAACCGTACTTTCGGAGATGGGATAACCCATCTCCCTTTCAATGTTTGACTTTATTAGGGACAAGGCTTACCCACTATCAACTCAACTTGTAATCTTTGTATCCAAATAAAACAGTTGAAAATCAGATATCCCAGTTTCAAAAAAATTATTTTTCAAACAATCTTAGTTTCTAAAATAGGAGGTAGGACTTTCTAAATTAATTCAAATAATGGTTTTACCCAACCAGTCGAATCTTTCTAGTTTTTTTGCCCAATATATCTACTAACTAGGCTCTGATACCACCTTTGTAACACCTCGCCTCTCACACCTTGGGCCCATGTGGCTCTGAGGGCACAATTATGTGCTACCCTTGTTTCGTTCCTTTCTTGGATGTTGGGCCACTCGGGAGGTTGGCCTGTGTTACGTTAAATTTTTTCCTTTGCTAAGTTTCATATGGCTAAGACTTCCTGTAAACTTTAGTCTAAGTATAATATATTTCTTGAAAAATAACAATGCCATAAAATAAATAAAATTTAAATATTATTAATTAATCCAAAATCCAAAGTACATAAGACTTTGATTATTATAGTGAAACGAAATAAACTAGATCAACATGCCCTACAATTTAATAAAATTTCTAAGAAAATAATTTAATTAACTCCTAGATAGCCTTGACATTTAATTCCTTGAAATAATGAAGAGAAAGGGGTGACATGAAAAGCCAGTGGATCATTCCAAATATTTAAATTATTATTTTGACAAAATAAAACATGTATAACATCCACTTTCGAAAATTAAATGATTTAAACAATGGATTATTTTAGTGTACATTATAAACTGAAAGGATTACACCCCAGTTTTCCAACCATAGGGAAAGAGCTTCAATACCGAACTCAAACCCATCATAGTTGAGGTAGGATCAACTCCAAAGCCTCTATTACCTCGAAACTCTTGATTGGAATACTCACAAAAAATTTGCTCTCGTGCCGGTGCATGGTTATTATTTTTATTAATCTTTTATTAAATGTAAAACATAACATTTAAATATCTCAATAGGATTCAAACATACAAACATGGTAACATTTCATCATAAATCTTGTATCATTATAAACTTAAATATGCATATTCGACATGGCATGTATATAAGATCAAAGCGAAACACCCTAGCAAGCTCTATTTGAATCAAAATAATAAAGTAAAAAGTGAAAATTATTTTTACCTCAGAATCACTTCCTTCTGAACTTTTTGAGCTCTTCTCAGATTTTTCTTGTTGCTAGCACTAGATTTGTGCAACACTCCGCTGCTACTACTCCACTGGCTATTTAGAATAGCTCAAGAAAGAAAACGAGGTGTTAAGAAAGAGGTAGAGAGAGCAAAATGGGTCTTATTAGCTCTTGCTAGGATGAAGAAGAATGAGAGGGAAGAGCGTTTATATAGGGTTTTTCAGGGGCAAGGTTCATATTTTTGGATTCTTTTAGATAGGAAAATTTTTATTTTCGTTGGATTTTGGCGAATCCCCAAAGAACAATGTGTTTTAGGGTTTTTTAGGCTTTTTTGGTGATTTTTTGCACATTTTTTGATTTATACATGCACACGAATTCGGCGAATTTGTCGAATTTGCGATTTCGTGAATCTTTTTTTTTCTTTTTTATTTTCTTATATATACATAGATATAAATATATACACATAACTATACATTATACAACAATTTTGTACCTAAAAATTTAAAACAAGTTGACATATATATTTTTGCACATATATATATTTACATATTATTAAATACATATATTTAATATATGTATACACATACTTAAAAATATGCCACATATATATATATTTTTATTTCTTTTTATTAATCATTTTCGGATACCAAACTTTATTAATAATTTTATTTTTCCTACTTTATTTTATTCCTTGGAGTATACATAGTTTATATTCCCAAAAATGTTATAAAATCAATTTTATTTAATTTCGTTTATCGAATTTTGTACAAAATTGTTGGGTATTACATTCCTTTGTAGCACCCCGCCTCCCACGCCAGACCCACATGGCTCTGAAGGCGCAATTGTCGCACTGCCCTCTTTTCTTTCCTTTCTTGGATGTTGGGCCGCCTAAGAGGTAAGGCCGTGTTACGTTAACCATTTTTCTTTGCTAAGTCTTAAATACCCAAGACTTCCAGTACACTTTAGTCTAAGTACAATATATTTTATGAAAAATAACGACGCTATGAAATAAATAAATGTTGCTGAACCTGCAAGCGTATAGTTTCGCTCAAGTATAGACCGGTAAGACCAGATATCGTCCTCAGGGAAAAGGGGTTGATTAGTAATCTCAAATCCCAGTTTACTATTGAATGGCATTTTATCAAGACTCTAACTGAATGTAGTTGGATTAAATTGTGAACTAAAAAAAATTTTCTAAACAAAAGTAATAAATCTATACTTAGAAATCTATTCAAAAAGGTGTCTAGGATAGTGAATGTCGCTGCATAATCTGTGATCCTTAGTTTTGATCATGAATTATCTACACTATGAGCTTTTGCATCGGTAATTGAAACCCTCTTCCAAGGTATTTCAACATTAACTAGATTTGGTTCATAAAGCCCTCTTCTGAGGTACTTACTTAACAATCTAAGTTGTGTGTTCAACAGTCCCTGTGCAACCCCCTAGATCTGTTAATAACCTCCCGATTAATCAACTATTGTAAGTCCAAATTGCGACAACCACCCTTTAGGCCTCTCTTCTGAGTTAGACTAAAGTGTTGAGTTTGTCATGTCTATGGCCAGTAAATATAAAGCATTAAGTCCACACAATATGGAATAGAGTCTTTAATTCAATAACCACAACTAAGTATCACAAATCATTCATTGAACATCACACCCTAGACAATAAAAATAATTAGCTTGACATGAATTTAATAGAAAACATGAAACTATATTCAAAGAAATAAAACATACTCAAATCTTTAGAATAATCTTCAATTCTCAGTTGGAATACAAGTTTTTGCTCTCCACAGCCGTCACCAGTGGTTTCTTTCCAAATTAAGGTCTGTTGGCTCTAATAACCCTTTCCTATATATAGTCCCGCACTAAAAAAATCCTAAAAAATATGAAAATCTCGATAATCATTCGAGTGATTGCGGTCACTGACCGCGGTCAGTAATGTCTTTGATAAAAAACCAAAATCTTCCCGATTCTATCTATCGCGGTCTACATTTATCATGCACACATCACATTCTGGTAACCGCGGTCTTTGGTTTATGGACCGTGGTCACCAGTGGGCTTTCTCCATGGTACAATTTTTCTTCAATTACCGTAATCTTTAGTTGTTGGACCGTTGTCTTTTGTTGCTTCTTCATGATTTCTTCTCCTGTTTACCTTCATATGATGTATTCTTCCTTTGTGCTTCAACCTGTACCCCGCAATACACTCAATTTCCTTTCTCAGACATCATTTCCTCGTAAAAGAGCTTTAAAACTTTAAAAACAAAGCTTATAAAGACCTTAAACAATGCAAATCCCTAAACTATATGCTAATGCTACTAATTATGCAGTTCTTCCACTAATTCTCCCTTTATTTCTTCTAAAATGCAATAATTACCCTACATTAATGTTAATTGCTATGCAAGTAACAAATACCCCAAAACTTAGACTTTTGTTCGTCCCTGAACAAAGACTCTACTTTAAACTAACAATCATGTCAAATAAAAGTGAATTTTATTTCAGTCATCATTGTAACCTCGATTGTTTTTCGGTCCTTTAGTTTATGACTCATTAACACTTTCTTAGGGCTAGTCAGGTTGTCTAGATTTTCAGTTCATCCTCTATCCTTTCTCAACTTCACCCTTTCATCTATTAGTATCTCGATCCTCCTAAACTTTGAAAGTGATTTGCAGTCGCCCTCCCACTCATAGAAATCTTTTCCTAATACCTAGGTACACAGACCCTCTTGGTTTTCTCCTCTGTCTATCTACTACTAAAGTCAAATTGTAGTTGATATTAGTGGTCTTACTTTTGGGATGTAACGTGGCCTGGCTCAGGGTATAAGTGTAATAGGAGTTTACATCTAACTCAAGTGTACACTCATAACAATAATAACAACCTATTTTAATTGATTTTTTTAATATATCTTGATCCTTTCTTTTCAAGCCTTTGTATTTCTCGTTCATGCTCAAAACTTTGTTTCCATAGCTCCCCCAAACTTATTTCATTACGTGCACTCCAAATTGTACTCACATGTACACTCATACAAAAGTAGAAAGTGCAGCTATCATTGACAATACTGAAATACTAAAGAAATAAATATAACTTTTTTTTTTTTAAAGCTGAAACAAAAACTAAAAATATATGTATTTCAATGTTAGCATCTCCTCCTTCTTTTATATCATCAGAATAGGTAATATTAAAGCCATGAGTGCACACAAATAGGTCCAACTGAGATATTCATATAAGGATATAGTGTTTATATATATAATGTTTAGGTTCATAACAAGAAAACAGGCTATAAGGCTCAAAATTGGCTACAAGGGATTATGTACGCTGGGATCGGCTTTTAGGCTAAGACTCAAAGAATGATGGCCTACTTCATTTCCCTCCAATAGTCATTCCTAAGCAGTGTTCAAGACAGAATTGATTACTTCAAGAGTTTGCAAGAAATTTTCTCCATTTATGGTTTGGTTCCCACTCCTCACTAACTTCAGTTTTAGGATTCTCAATTTACCTAAGACTACAGAGATCTGTCAAGATCAAACTTCAGATCAACCAAACACACAGACTGTTTGACAGTACCCTAATTCTTTGTTTCATCATACTAAAGGAATGTTATAATTTCATAGGTTACTTAGTAACATTTATATCTTCATTCATTTATTAATGAATATATATACCTATATATATATATATATATATATATATTATTTTTATTTATTTATTTATTCTTTTAATATAAAATGAAAATAACATCTACTCTAAATGCTTCCTAGAGTGCATCTAACAAAAAGTTTACAAAGAAGAATTGACCCTGTTTGCTGTGTGTTACACCCCCAAACTTGAATGGTGCCTTGTCCTCAAGAGCACATAGATTGACATACGTGGGAAAAAGAACACAACACACATGCATGCAAAGAGAGAAGAAAATTAGTCTGGAGGTCATAAAAAAAATATTTTGCATTGTACAAGTAAACTATTGGTAAAGAGTAATGCATCATCAGAAAAACACAATATCAACAAAGGTACAAAAATTTTGAGTTTTACGAGCATCAAGAAGTAGCAACAGAAAAATAGAAAATATCGAGGCTCAGAGGTTTGCTCCAAAGATTTCTTCCTCTGTAATAAAGTCGGTGAAATCACCACCACCACCACCACCACCATCATCATCAGCATCATCCACATTGCCCACTGGTGGAGTCGGGTGCACTGGAGGTACATAACAAGCCATCTCCATGTAGGGCGAACAACAGGGAGGAGGGGGCAATGTCTCGGCCATGTTCGGGTCCTTGCGATGCATCCAGTGGATGAGATACGCCATCCAATGCATCATGGTGTGCTCAGTGGCAGAGAGAGACACAGTTGTAGCTGAAGAGAACTGTGGGGCATCTGCATGACGTGTAGGGGTTGGGGCGGAACTGGCAGGATCAACAACTAGTGGAAGGGACTCAGTAGATGCCCTATGCCTCTTAGAAGAGGTGGAAGTGAGCATCTTTACCGCTATATGATCCTTCATCTTCAACAGCGGCTCCATCTTGTCCTATACAACCGCAGCTCGTCTGCACAGCTCTGTGATCAAGGAGGGGTGTGGCAGACCTGCATTTGTTCTGTCAATTGTCGACAGGATAGAACTGGAAATGATTGTCCCAATATTGATCGGGAGTCCCTTCATGATGCAATACACCAAAACAGCTCTCTCTACAGTGACTCGGTTAATAGCTAAGGAGGGAAGTAAATTAGCACAAACCAAATATAACCAAACCTTACCCGGGGTCTTGAACGTGGTCTTCATAAAATTGACGGGCCCGTTGTTATAGCAGATCCAAGATGCCCCATCAACACACAACGTCTACAATATCTCGTCCGGATCAAATCTTGGTAGGAGATTGTAGTATTCATCTGGAAAATCTGCTGGTAATCCATACACTTCATTAATTGTGGCTGCATTGAAAGGTACCCATTTGCCCCACACCCACACTGATGTCCCCTCTCTATCAGGTGCATTGGCATAAAATTCTTGTACTATGGAAGCTACTGTGGTAGCTGATGCCTGAATAAGTTTTTCCCAATGCCTGACAGCTACCACTGTATTGATACCAATATTGCACTCCTCTATCATCAGCATAATGCCCCTCTCAGGGATTAAATGTCTATTTGATCGAATTACATTAAACTACTGTTTTGTTACTGCTGTCTTAAAACGGTTTTTATCAGAAGGTGGAGGAGGTGGTGCTGGCTACTTGCCCTTTGAAGTTGGTAAGTTCATTCTAGGAGGCCTGCAACAACAACAATTGTGGGCAAGGAAAACAACAAGATTCATATAATAATGCATCAAACATGAAATGAAACTAATCAACATAGATTAGTTTTCTTGGGCTAAACATCTGAGCATCAAAATCAATCCTTAGACAATAAAAATTGAATCTTGCAGTGCCTATGATATTATATGCCATGAAAATAGATAGGAAATGTGCCTCATTACTTGAAATAACACAACTAATAGCCTACGGTGCTCATGAACAAGGATTTGTGCAAGTCTATGCTCAAAAGGGTTAACAAATTATGCATATTCAGAATAAAAGGAAAAATGGTGCGAGTTATTGAGCAAAATCACCATTTAAACACAAGAAAACACACATAGCAACTCCCAAATCATCTAAACATTCAAATAACGCAAGGAACTAATGAAATGTAAAATAAAAACACTTTCATTTTCACTGAAAAAGCAAAAGGTACTCTGAAAGTTGGAAGGGAGATCAAAAGCCACAGAGAAAACTTAGAAATTTCGGAATAGTAATGAGCAAATGATCGCAATCTGGACTTAAAAAGACGCATGGACCGCGGTCCATAGATGGTTTTTGTTGAAACTGTTCGGTTCATCTTTTGCGGACCGTGGTTAGTGTGAGTGTTAAATGTGTGTGGACCGCGGTCTGTGGACATGCCCAAATTGATGTTCTGTTGATCGCGGTCAGTAGAAACATGTTGTTCTGGTGACCGCGGTCCGTGGACATACACGTTCTGGTGACTGCGGTCACCAAAATGATTTTCTATGTACCATGTTGTTAATCATGGTCCACAGAATCTATGAGTTTGATGACCGCGGTCCACAGTATGATGGACCCATTTCTCACTTCTAAGTGTCTGGAACCTACTTTTCCACTAAAATCTAACAAACTAGCTACATGAAAACAATTACGCAAGCATCAATAGTGGGTTGCCTCCCACTCAGCCTATGTTTAACGTTGTTAGCTCGACGAGGATACTATATTTTAATCTTTGAGGACTGCCATTTCCACCATCTACTTTGGACCTCCATAGAATGTCTTTAATCTTTGGCAATTCACGTTGAATCTGTGGCCATCTATCAAGCTTTGCACTTCTATTGCACCATATGGGAAGACTTAGTGACTAAGAACGGTCCCGACCATCGAGATTTCAGCTTTCCCAAAAACAAACAGAGTCTTGAATTGAATAGGAGTACTTGCTGGCCAGGTTTAAACTCCTTCTTCTCTATGAATTGGTCGTGCCATTTCTTCATTCTTTCTCTGTAAATGGTGTTATTCTCAAATGCTTCTCGGCAAAACTCCTCAAGTTCTACGATCTGCAACAACCGGTTCTCACCACAAGCTTTTGCATCGAAATTTAACTTCTTGATGGCCCAGTAAGCTCTGTGCTCTAACTCACATGGCAAGTGACAAGATTTCCCACACAATAATTGATAAGAAGACATACCAATGGGTGTCTTAAATGCTATCCTATATGCCCACAATGCATCATCCAACTTCAACGCCCAATCCTTATGGTTTGTGCCAACCGTCTTTTGTAATATCGACTTGATTTCCCGATTAGACACTTTAGCTTGCCTGTTAGTTTGAGGATGATAGGGTAGCGCAACCTTGTGCCTCACACCGTACTTAGTGAGAAGGTTGTTGAAAACTTTATTGCAAAAGTGCGCACCTTCATCACTCACAATAGCTCTGGGAGTTCCGAAACGGGAGAAAATGTTCCGTGAAAGAAATTTCAGCACCACTCGAGCATATAGCCTCTACCCACTTAGAGACATAGTCAACACCTAGCAGGATATATTGTTTGCCAACTGATGGTGGAAACGGTCCCATAAAGTCGATGCTCCAAACATCAAACGATTCTACTTCTACAAATGAAGTAAGAGGCATTTCATTCTTTCTGGATATGTTTCCTTGTTTCTGACATATCTCATAGGTTTTCACAAACTGATAGGCATCTTTCAACATGCTTGACCAATAAAACCCACTCTCAAGTACACGTCTTGCTGTTCGTTGATGGCTATAATGACTACTATAAGGTGAAGTATGGCAATCATGAAGGACTTTGTTAATTTCAGACTCAGGAATGCAACGACGAATCACCTTCTCAGCACATCTCTGGTAAAGAAATGGATGATCCCAAAGATAGAACTTGCTTTCATGTATGAAATTCTTCAGGCGGCCAAATTTGGTGGAGTGATGCCTGTGGCTTTATAATTGGCAAAATCTACATTCCACAGTGTTCTGTCACTAATTGTCAAGAGATGTTCATCCGGGAAAACCTCTACTATACCCATTGGATTTGGATTTGCTTCATTTGATAGACGAGACAAGTGGTCAGCTACCACATTCTCTGTACCCTTCTCGTCTATCACTTCTATATCAAACTCTTGCAAAAGCAGGATCCACCTTATTAATCTGGGCTTTGCATCTTTTTTTGTAAAGAGCTGTCTGATTGCTGCGTGATCGGTGAAGACTTTGACATGTGATCCCACAATGTACGATCTGAACTTGTCACATGCAAAAACAACAGCTAGCAACTCTTTTTTAGTGGTAGTATAGTTCTTTTGAGCATCATCCAATGTTTTGCTTGCATAGTATATTGCTTTGAACATCCTATCACGTCTTTGTCCTAAGACAGCTCCGACTGCATAATCACTAGCATCACACATGATTTCGAACGGTTCCCCCCAAATTGGTGTGGACATAATAGAAGCAAACATTAAAACTTTTTTAAGTATGTTAAAGGCTTCAACACACTCAGCTGTAAGGTTAAACTCAGCTTCCTTTTCCAGTAAATGACATAGAGGCTGAGTTATTTGAGAGAAGTTCTTGATGAATTTGCGATAAAAACCTGTGTGCCCTAAGAAACTCTGCACCTCACGCACTGTTGTTGGTGGTAACAGCTTTTCGATGGCTTGAATCTTTGCTCTATCCACTTCCAGGCCATTAACAGAAACTCTATGGCCCAACACAATGCCTTCTTGAACCATGAAGTGACATTTTTTCCAATTGAGGACTAGGTTCTTTTCTTCACAATGGGAGAGGACTCATTCCAGATTATTGAGGCATTGTTCAAATGTTTCCCCAAACACTGAGAAGTCATCCATAAATACCTCCATGATGTCTTCAATCATATCTGCGACTATTGCCATCATGCACCTCTAAAACGTTGCTGGTGCATTGCACAGACCGAATGACATTCTCCTAAATGCATAAGTGCCATATGGGTAGGTGAAAGTAGTCTTCTTTTGATCCTTTGGTGCAATGACTATCTGATTATATCCCGAGCATCCATCCAAGAAATAGTAAAAATCATACCCAGCAATCCGATCCAACATTTGGTCCACAAAAGGTAAAGGGAAGTGATCTGGGCCTTGTTCAACTTTCGATAATCTATGTAAACACGCCATCTGGTTGTTGTCCTTGAAGCTATTGATTTTCCCTTCTCATTTGTAACAACTGTCATTCCCCCTTTCTTCGACACCACGTGAATAGGACTAACCCATGGCGAATCTGATATTGCATAGATAATTCCTGCTGTTAACCACTTCATTACTTCTTTCTTCACCACTTCTTTCATGATAGGATTGAGTTGTCGCTGGTGTTCCACTGTGGGTTTATGTGAATCCTCCATTAAAATTTTGTGCATCCAAATGGCTGGACTTATCCCCTTGATATCTTCAATTGTTCATCCTATTGCAGCTTTGTGTTACTGTAATACTTTCAACAATTTTTCCTCTTGAACAGGTGCCAACGAAGAGGAGATGATAACTGGAAGTGATTTAGCAGCATCCAAAAATGCATATTTCAAATGTTCTGGGAGCAGTTTCAACTCCACTTCCTTAGAATGCTCTCAAGCAACTTCAGATTGTTGGTTTTTAGACAATTGCTCCTTTTTGCTGTTGAACTCCGGCGAGCACGCTTCTAAAGCTAATACGACTAGCTTCTCATCTTCTGTCATAATTTGAGGGAAAGATAATGAATAGGAGATGCATCCCACCAATTCATCTTGAGAGCTTAATTCATCCATCACCTCATCAATACAAGAATTTAGAACCTCTACCCTGTTGCATCCATGCAAATCATTACGGTAGTTCATTGCCTTGTAGAGATTGAAGACAACTTTCTCATCATTAACTCTTAACGTTAATTCTCCCTTATGGGCATCTATGAGTGCATGCCCAGTAGCCAAAAATGTTCTCCCAAGGATGATTGGTATTTCACAATCCTCTTCCACGTCTAGAACCACAAAGTCCACTGGGAATATGAACTTATCTACCTTGACCAACACATCCTCAATCACTCCTTTTGGATATGTTAAGGATCTATCTGTTAATTGAAGAGTGATTGTGGTTGGCTTGATTTCTGACATTCCCAACCTCTTGCATACTGTCAAAGGCATTAGATTAATACTTGCCCTAAGATCACACAATGCCTTCTCAAAGATCTTAGACCCAATGTTGCATGGTATAGTGAAACTACCTGGATCTTTCAACTTTTGAGGAATTTTCTTCTGTAGGATGGCACTACACTCTTCAGTAAGCTTAACTGTTTCAAAATCCTCCAGCTTCCTCTTCTCAGACATGATCTCCTTCATAAACTTTGCATAATTAGGCATTTATTGCAAAGCTTCTGCAAATAGAATGTTTATATGAATCTTCTTAAACATTTCTAGAAACTTAGCTAATTGTTCATCCATCCTCTTTTTTTGGAACCTTTGAGGGAATGGTAAAGGTGGAGTTTCAAAACCTTTACTCTCTTGAGTGGCACTTTCCTTGACTTTCCCTTTTGATGTTGAAGATTCTTCATTTGCTAACAACTTCTTCAACTTCTGTAGGTGGTATACTTGGATTTGGTGGACTTACTACCTCTTTGCCACTCCTAGTAGTCACTGCCTTGCAGCTCTCTTTTGAATTCACTTGAGTATCACTTGGAAAGGAACTTCGCTGCTGATTTGAGACTATTTGTGCTAACTGTCCCACTTGTATTTCCAAATTCTTAACAGTGGCATTCATATTTCTAATATGGATTTCAATTCCAAAAACTCTAATATCATTTTTGTCCACCCTTCCAGTTAGCTCCTTGAAGAATCTTGTGTGAATATTCATCATTTCATCAAGCTTATCTTCCAAGGATGGGTTTTTGTCCTGCAAGGGCTGTTGAGGTACAAATCCTGGTGGCAATTGAACATTTCTACTGTTTGCATAGGAGAAATTCTCATGATTTCTCACTCCTGGATGATAATACTTTGGGACATTATATCCCCCAGCTGGTCCTTGGTACCCACTGAATCTATTCATGGCGTTCATTTGCTCAATGGAAGCTTCTCCATGATAGGGTGCCTTATTAGCTTCTACAATAGACTGCACTTGTTGATTTTGCTGAAACTGTCCACCACTACTCTTTTCTTCCACCAAATTCAGTCGATGGGTCATAGCAACAATTTGGGCATGCAAAACACTAATCTCATCCACTTCATGAATTCCTACTCTTTTTGCTGTACCTCTTTTAGTACCGTGCCCATATGCATTAGCTGTCATGTCTTCAATCAGTTGAGTGGCATCTGTGGTTGACTTTCCCATCAATGAGCCTCCAGTTGCTGAATCTACTAAAGCTCTAGTGGGTGGTGTAAGTCCGCTATAGAACATTTGGACTTGGATCCAAGGAAGATATCCATGCTATGGGCAACCCCTCAACAAGTCCTTGAACCTTTCCCAAGCTTCGTACAGTGATTCAAAATCAAATTACTTGAAAGAGCTAATTTTAACCCGTAGATGATGTACTTTGGCCGGTGTGAAATACTTTTGCAAAAATTTCTAGCCCATCTCTTCCCAAGTTGTAATACTTCCGAGAAGCAAGGTTTGCAGCCAACTTCTCGCTTTATCCCTCAAAGAGAAAGGGAAAAGTCTCAGCCTAAGCTGATCTTCAGTTACTCCATTTATTTTAACTGTGTCATAGATTTCCATGAAGGAATTTAAGTGTGTCATTGGATCCTCAATAGCTGAGCCTCCTAACTGTTGCTGTTGCACCATTGTGATCAGAGACGGTTTCAACTCAAAATTATTTGCATTTATTGGAGTTCTTGCTATGCCTGAGTAATTATTGTTCAACACCGGTTTAAAGAAGTCCCTCAAAGGTGCTTCTCTATACTATGCCTCCCTATTGTTCCCAACTCAAGAACTTCCACCATCAGCCATAGTTGGTACTCTTTCTTGAGCCTCCAACCGAATTTGATGGATTGTTTTTAGCAAATATGGATCATAGGGGTCACAAGGACGTTTACTCATGCAAACCCGAAACATGGAAAACACAAATAGATCAAGTGTATTCAATATGCTTTACTAAATATAGGAGAAATCAATTAATAGGCAACAATAAAATAAAATTTTGTCTTGACTAAGACTAAGCCAAGTTCAACTAGTTTTAAGATACAAAACATCATATTTTCCTCGACAACGACACCAAAAACTTGTTGCTAAACCTACAAGCGTATAGTTTTGTTCAAGTATAGACCGGTAAGACCGGATATGGTCTTCAGGGAAAAGAGGTTGATTAGTAATCTCAACTCCCAATTTACTATTGATTGGCATTTTATTAAGACTCTAACTGAATGTAGTTGGATTAAATTATGAACTAAAAAAACTTTTCCAAACAAAAGCAATAAATCTATACTTAGAAATCTATTCAAAAAGGTGCTAGGATAGTGAATGTTACTGCATAATCTGTGATCCTTAGTTTTAATCATGAATTATCTACACTATGAGTTTTTGCATCGGTAATTGAAACCCTCTTCCGAGGTATTTCAACATTAACTAGATTTATTTCATAAAGCCCTCTTCCGAGGTACTTACTTAACAATCTAAGTTGTGTGTTCAACAGTCCCTGTACAACCCCCTAGATCTATTAATAACCTCCCGATTAATCAATTATTCTAAGTCCAAACTGCGACAACCACCCTTTAGGCCTCTCTGCTGAGTTAGACTAAAGTGTTGAGTTCGTCATGTTTATGACCAGTAAACATAAAGCATTAAGTCCACACAATATGGAATAGAGTCTTTAATTCAATAACTACAACTAAGTATCACAAATCATTCATTGAACATCACACCCTAGATAATAAAACTAATTAGCTTGACATGAATTTAATAGAAAACATGAAACTATATTCAAAGAAATAAAACATACTCAAATCTTTAGAATAATCTTCAATTCTCAGTTGGAATACAAGTTTTTGCTCTCCACAACCGTCACTAGTGGTTTCTTTTCGAATTAGGGTCTGTTGGCTCTAATAACCATTTCTTATATATAGTCCCGCATTAAAAAAACCTTAAAAATATGAAAATCCCGATAATCACTCGAGTGACCGTGGTCAGTAATGTCTTTGATAGAAAACCAAAATCCTCCTAATTTTATCTACCGTGGTCTGCAATTATCATGCACACATCACATTCTGGTGACCGTGGTCTTTGGTTTATGGACCGCGATCACCAATGGGCTTTCTCCACGGTACAATTTTTCTTCAGTTACCGCGATCTTCAGTTGTTGGACCACGGTCTTTTGTTGCTTCTTCATGATTTCTTCACCTGTTTACCTTCATATGATGTATTCTTTCTTTTTGCTTCAACCTGTACCCTGCAATACACTCAATTTCCTTTCCCAGACATCATTTCCTCATTAAAGAGCTTTAAAATTTTAAAAACAAAGCTTATAAAGACCTTAAACAATGAGAATCCCTAAACTATATGCTAATGCTACTAATTATGTAGTTCTTCCACTAATTCTCCCTTTATTTCTTCTAAAATGCAATAATTACCCTATATTAATGTTAATTGCTACACAACTAACAATAAACTTTCAATATTATTAATTAATCCAAAATTCAAATTACATAAGACTTTGATGATTACAGCGAAAAAAAATAAATTGGGCCAACATGCCCTATAATTTAATAAAATTCCTATGAAAATACTTTAATTAACTCTCAAATATCCTTGACATTTAATTCCCTGAAATAATGAAGAAGAAGGGGTGAGCTAAAACTCCCAGTGTGTTGGGACCCCCTCCCTAGGGTGAAGGGCTAGCCGACCGACACAATATCTTGACAAACTCACTCGCAAGCGGAGCTTGCCAAAACACTATTAAGCCTCTTTCTTATCTATACACAACATTTTAAGAGTAATAACAAGAGATACGAAAGTAGCTAAACAAAAATAAATTTTTTAAGTAAACAAAAAACAAAAAATATTTATGTACAGTCTTTTCTATGTAACAATAGAGGAAATGTGATAGTCGAAGTATCTACAATGTTTTTCTTACTACCTATACATCATATTAACTCTTAAAATAGTAAACCATGTGATGAAACCTACCAAAATAAACGAGGTGCGCTCTACGCAATGACCACTTTCTCCCCTTTATCCTTAGTAGAAGAACCTGAAATGGTATAGCAGTGAGCCAATTTGTCCACAATGACTCAGTGAGTAATATAATATAATCTATAACTTAGAATAGGAATTTTCTAAATAATGTCATGTATACGTGCACAATAATAATAATATGATGTAATAGTTAATGTATGCAAAATCCATAATGTAGTTGTGCAACATCCATTTTGAAAATAGTTTTAATGCTGAAAACACATGTCAAAGCTCTCAATAGCCTATGAAGCAATAATAAATCCACTTGAGTGGGTGTACCCCACGGTTGGGGGTATTCTCCTATCATATCATGCGGATTTGCCAACTCATACTTCATGTATGATAGCCTCAGATCCTCCATAGAAAAGCCCAATTGATAGACCTGCCCAGAACGTACCCCTAGGTATGATGACCACTCATTCTCAATGCTCTACTACATCCAAGACCTTAAGCTGCACCATCAGACCTCGAGATTTGATGCACATTTTTCATTTAAAAACTCATTTAAAGATTTTAAATTCATTTTAATATATAATAAAATTTTATTTATGAACAGAATAACATGTTAAGTGATAAATTAGAAAACACTACTCACAAGGATCTTCAGCTCCCGGTGCTCTTCTAGTGACCGGTCGCGTCCCACTGACGTTTGATCCTACGTGATCAACGTCGTTTCTTAATATCTATATAAAATTTGCCTCAAATTTAACTTTATGGTCCTTGGTCAATCAAAGGATTGACTTGGTCAATCAAAAGATTGACTTGGTCAATTGTGGTTGGCACAGTCAATTCTAATCAAGCCTAACACTCGCTGACATATCTGATTGACAAGGTCAACAGGGTTAACAAAGTCAATTTGTGCTAGTAAGCCCTTAATATTAACCCAAAATATGAAAAATATTTATTGTCGACATGCATCCACCTTTGGTATACAATAACCGGCTATTTTCATAAATTTGGCGGTTCAATATAGTAAATAGAAAAATTTTAATTATTTCTTATGTTACATATTTTTCCCTCGATAAGTATTTCATAATGTTATATAACATTATATAACATTTTTCTATTATTTAACATTATATTACCCTATATGTGTTTATTTTTTCTATATTTATTAATTAATCCTCAATTTACATAAAATGAATTTAATATATTAATTGACCCCCAAGAATCCTAATTTCAATGTCATTGAGTTCGGAATTTGATTCTGGACATTTCGGTACCTGCTTACTAAAATTTTAGTGTTAATAAGTATGTAGGTGTAACACCCCAATTTTCGATCGGACTTTTGTTCTTGTGTTTCATCACGTGTGGATTGTCGCCCGATGAAAATCGAGATGCTACTAAAATTCTCTTCTGTCAAAAATATCTTTTCTTCAAAATACAGCTCGAAATCTTTAATTCCCAAGTCTAAGTCCATAAAGATGCCGTGTATAATATAGAAAAACATAGTAAGTCTTTCAAATAAATCTTAAGTAAAGCAGCGGAAACACTTTTCAAACTATTCAGTTAAACCAATTTGTTACACGAGAAAAGCCATCGAAAAATAAAACAATTGAAATTAAACCAATGAAAACATGTTACAATAATCCAGTGAAATATTTAAAGCAAGACTTCCCAATCACCTATCCCCGACGACCTCCCCATGAGGTGTCCAATTCAGAGTGCGGGTCTTCTGACGTGGTCAATAGATCCTACGTCCAAGTGTACCTGAAAAATATAATGGGTGAGCTCGAAAGCCCAGTGGATCATTTCTACACATCGCATGCATTATACAGACCTAATCCAAAACATTACAAACACTTTCAAACATTAAGCGTTTCAAACATTTATTTAGTTTTGGGTTGTAATTAAGATCGGAAGAGGGTTGAGATGCCTCTCGGTATTCCTTGTGATCCAATTCAATCATAATCATAGAGGCCTCAGGTGGTACCATCTAAAATCAATCATGTCTCAGTATCACAGTCCGAGAGAGATACTAACTACGGAGTCTTGTCATCTCCCAAAGACTTCAAGCTGACATAAGCAGCTCCAGGGTGGGAATACCTACGATCCGCCTTTCGGCACGACAATCGCACCGGTACGTGGATTCTTAATAAACCTTCGTCTTCTTTTAGTTTAATCAAGTCAATTCAATCACACCAAGGCATCATTCATATCATGGCAAAACAGATGTACTAATGCTAGACATTAACAGAGTACGATAATTAATCAGACGATAAGATCTAAAAGCACCATTTCACATACAAGCATGCCAAGAATTAGAAACCAATCATCACGTATCATTCAACAATGCCAACAATTCAAATAAATCTTTTTCAGAACATTAACGACATATGATCTATTCAAACAAATGTCTTAAATTTTAAATCTGCATAATACATGTGAGAGAAAAAATCACGCCCACCTGGTCTTGAGCGATGTCCTAGCCCTTTTGTCGCTAGAGATCGTCCTAGAACTTTTCATCAGAAAAATAGTTATAGCGTATGATTTCTCAATCGATATCTCTATTATTTTTCTACTACTAATGTTCACGAAGAATTAGACAAATTTTGAGAATCTTTTTGTATTGTTACTGGGTTAAATATTCTTTAATCTCTCTTTCTTTTATTATAGTCTAATTATTCACAGAATAGTTACGAACAAAATAAGACTTCTATCGGTTAAATCTATAGTCTCATTCTATTCCTAAGATTTTAGTGAGATCACTTATACTGCTAATTTGAATAATTATTATTTAGTTATTATTTTTTTTCCAATTTAATATTTATCTACGTTAATAATTTAGTACTTGAATAAATAGTTCCTAATTTCTTTAAC